>CAUJNA010003645.1:387698-474172 GCA_963377175.1 Effrenium voratum | reverse complement strand
CCGCAGCAACATCCGATTGAATTATCAGTGTAGCAATGATTTGTTGCCAGGCTTCCCGTGCGCCTCCCCTTTAGCAAGAAGGGGTCGTTTGATTTTGTACCCCTGCTTACTCAGCTCAAGCTATGAAGCAACAAAGTGGGAGGCACCGCACCTAAACCGTCCTTGGCCTGGACTCGACATCCACTTTTGTGAACCAAGGCGATCAGGATCACGTCCATCAGGTTCACAGGCGCTTTATCTATATCAAAGCATTTGGGGTTGCATATGGTTGCATATTCTCAGAGTGCACACTGGACGCTCCGCGCACTTGAAGTCACACCCACTACTTCTTAGTGAGCAGATTGCGTGTTTTTGGCTGCTGTCAGGCCTTTTGACATGAATCAAGTTTGTTTGGCTGTGACAGACCTGTGATTTGGTGCCCTTCACCTCAATTCAAGCCCCGCGAGGCCACGCGAAGCTTGATTCGACGCGCATAGGCGCACGCATCGGCCACGGGGTGGTGCAGATGCTTTGTCATTTATGGTTGTCACGCAACCATTGATCTCAATGGGTGTCTCTGTTTAGGGGGACCACCCAATATCATGGGCGTTCCTTCTGGCTTTCCGTTAAAACTCAGCCAAAAGGGGGCTCCCCAAGAAAGAGAGACACCCAAATTCACATTGAGCGTTTTCTTGAAGCGATGCAAGTCCACTACTCCAAGCTGCACGAGTTGTCAGTGCTGCATGTGTCAAGACGGATTCAAAGATGTTGGCCAACAGAATTGCACTTTGTGCTCTTGCACCGAGCTGGATGTATTGGTGCACAGCTGTGCATGCCCTTGTGCTGACTGAGCTGACGCACGTATTTTGACACTTTCTGGATTTATGTGTAACTTCTGTGAATGAGTATGAGATGATCTTTGCTTGCTGTTGTGGTAGAAAGAGAAAAAACTGTTGCTACTCAGAGCGGAGTGGCAGTGTTGCAACATTTCCTGCCGCGGAGTTTTCAGTCGAGATTGCCAGTGCTTTTGCAGCTCTTGCCATTTCACGCCATGGGTGTCTCGTCTGCACAATGTCCACGGGGGTCTGACAGGGCACAAGATGGTGAGGTGAGCAGAGCCAGGCCCAAACTGCTTCGGTAAGTGATGCTCTCGGGCTTCACGCGTCCTTCTGAAGATCAAGTGGGCGGATTTTGCAAACGAGGAAGGAGCCCGCACGAGGTTCGTCATGAAGGGAAGCTGGCGAGCTGGGGGTTACGCCCAGGCTCCACATTGCACAGGCTGACTTGAGCCTGCTGCATAACCCTCCCCGCGTGCAGTCACTGCATTCGCTTAGGTTTTGGAATCGAGGGCTGCTTGGAGCACTTCTTCGAGTCTGTGGGCCGCAAAGTGGGCAACCATCCTGCAGCTCGGCAGGCAGCCATTCTCAACTGTAAGTTTTTGCGCTTTCTAGCATTCATTCATTTGGCTGTTATTGGAACTGTGTACCGCCGCGACAGCAATTTTGCAGAGAGCTGCCTGGTATTGCAAGATGCGTTCGCGTCTCATAGCTGCTTTATGCCTTATGCTTTGCATGACCAACATTTAAGTGACATGCTCGGACACCTGCCTGGAAGAACTTAAGGTCACAATGGTCACACAAATAAGAGTATATTTGTAGATTCCGGTAACGTTGCAAGGCACAAGAGAGTCAACGTTGGGAATTAGGAAATGGCTGTTGCAGAACACGGGAGAACACGGCGTTACCATGTGCTTCTTCCTTGTTTTTATAGTAACAATGAAAACACTGGTAGTAGCTGCGATATTATTTTGGTAGCAGCGAAATTATACACAACTTGGCCATATTAGCAGTTTCACCTCACAAAAGGGGCAGTTTCAGCAAGAAACGGCCTGCCCTTTGCTGGACGGCTTCCCTTTGCTGGACGGCCTTTACGCTGATTGTGGAGTGATCCAATCATGCAGACACCAAGCTGTTATTGCCCTGGAGTGCTAGGTCGAGCTTCCACCGACCCTGATTTCACGTTGACCCGCCGCTACGTGCTAATGTTTGACCAAGAGCACGTTCGATCACTGAGGTCAAGAGCTTGATCGGGAGCATCATTTTCACCGTCGCCTGCTGCGGCGGCTTCGCCTTTCTGGAAAATGAGACACGCCCGGAGAAGCAGTGGGTGCCTGCAGGCCCTGGCTATCGATCGACTCAGAGTCAGACTTGTAGGGACGCTGAAGGATTTGCTTGCCTTTGTTTAAAGAGGATGACAGAAACCTTGAGGATCTAGGTAAAGCCATTTGCAACACGCGGATGCTGTAAGATGTCAACCCAGTTTGACAACTCCAGCACGCATTCCAGATCAATTTAGAGAGAAACTGCACTCTCACGCAGCAGCTAATGATCACTACGCAAGCCGTCGGTCAGACAATCGCAGGAAAGGATCAACCTGAGCTGAGTTCCTTTTACTTGAACTCTGTTGAGGCACCCGGACCGCACCATGGTGGCCCCGCGCATGATATTTAGCCACTTTGCCAATTTAGAATGGCTGCAACGCAATGGTTTCGCGATTTGTGGGGACACTGCTCCCCAAGGGGCATCCAGAAGCAGGCTGTCTCAAGGTTTGCACTCATGAGCCATAAACGCACCAGCCCCGGTTTGGACGTGCTAGGGTCGTGCGGCCTCCCATGAAATTCAGGTCTCGCTCATGTTTGAGAAGGCCTCATCCGTTGATTCATTTGTTGCCTCTGTTTCATCGTTGCCGGTTGGCCATGGCTTAGACTTTGAATCTGTACCTTTTCTTTGGGCAACATAATTTGTATTTGTCGTTTCAATCACGTGCGAACACGGGCAATTTGGGACTGCGACGTAGATTTAGTGTGCCGACAGCTTGTGGAGGCTCCCTCGCCTTGGAGCACGACGAGTATGTTCCTGTATCCGCAAATGGGCAGGGGAAGAGAAGATTACGATGGATGATACTTGGGTGGGTGCTGCAAATGTCGGTCGCATACAGTAGCAGCATGCAGCGAGTGATTTCAAGTGGGGGCGGGTGGAGCAGATTGTCAGGTTTGGGGTTGCCTCAGCAGCAGGTTTGCGTTAGGGATGTTGTCATCAGAGTGCCCCAAAAACTCCTCACGCCAAATCAATGTTTCCAGATTGCTTGCATTCTGGATGTTGTATCGCTGTTCAGGTGTGATCAAATCCACAGATGCTGTGACAGATGCTGTCAGCAAGCAAGCTGTCTTGTAAGCTGACAATTTGCGAGTGTCCAGGAATGTTGAGGAGCGGATGTAATTACTCTCATCACACATACTATTCTCTTGGCACTCAGCAAATGGATAAACATCTACATGATATGTAGGAGACATTGGATTCTGATGATTGCCAGCACATCAACCACATGGGTCGTGATGTTGGCATTTGCATGTGCTTGCTTTCCGTTGCGGTCATGTTACGAGGCTCGCAGGAGCAAAGGGCACTAGTGCAACTTGTTCAGTCCAGCACTGTTCAGTATGGACAATCGAATCGTACGAAGCGGGAAAGTGGAGATATGCAAGCCTCGTCAGCTACTAATGATCAACGACTGAATTCGCTGGATTATGCATACTTTTTAGACGTCACCTTTGTCATTCGCTTGTTGCACTTGCCGAGGTGAAGGCTACCTGGCCAAGCAATGCTCGCTTCAACTTCTTCTCGGCGACCTGCGCTGATGTGGCGGAGGCAGACTGTGCGGACCTCGGTCTTGCATTGAAATTCATGTGCGTGTTGTGGTTCAGTGTCACGCAGGCTGGTTGCAACATGTCCATATTGTGGATGACGGTGAAGAGTTGCTCTGTGAACGGAACACATAGCAACAGAAAAGAAGAGGAACAACAAGCAACACCTAAATGCACACATAAATTTATCAACACACACACACCCTTCAACTGAAGTGACATGAAACAGTCGCACCAGATCAAGTCTGTCATTCAGACAGAGACCATACAATAGATGCTGCAGTTGTCCAATTTTGATTTAAGGCCAGTTACCCTCGAGGATCAGTTGCCGAGTCATTTCCTGAAGAAGTCAGTGACTTGCCCAGTGCAGCCATTTCAGCTGGCTTTGTGCCCCTCAAAGTTGTGGTTGGGAAGTCCGAGGGTGCCCCGTTTCACAGACAACCCCGCACCCTCCCTCAACAACCTCAAACCCCTGCAGCACCCCTAAAAAAAAGCAAATAACCTACAACCCAAAACCCTTTCAGATGAACACCGCGTTGTCAGCCTTCAAGGCCGTAGACTGCAAGAAACCCTAAACCCGAAATACCAAATCTCTGAACAACGGCCTATGCCCCGCTCCAACAAGCAACATTCCCCCTTGCCTGGACCTGACGCAGACAAAACCTGCGTGGAATGGAGGCACCCTAAGTATTTGTTTGTGTGTATGTGTGTGCGTGGGCACACGGCGGGAGGGGGTGGGGGTGGGTTGTTGACCAATATACATGACAGATGAGGAAAATGGGAACAGTGTACAATGTACATGACAGATGAGGAAAATGGAAACAGGGAGGAATGGAAACAGCATGACTTGCGGCCCTTGGTAAGTCACGCAACTGAGGCAACATCCTGGACCCGAAGTACCTCCAGCGCTTTCACGAGCTGAACGCGCTCGGGCCTCGGTAGTTGTTGTGGATGGCTTCCCTCAGAGAGGTGGTGAGTGTCGTCAAACTGGGCTTGAGGTCACGGTTTTGGCGTTGGATGGGTTTATCTCGGGGTCATTCCCTCATCTCATTTCGTCCTGAGCACCAAGAAAGTGTACGGCAGAAAAGCAAAAGCAATGGCATAAGATATCTCTAGGTGGGCTAGCGGGTTTGGGCCCAACAACCGGGGCACGATAGGACATTCAGCATCTTAGTGGCCACATGGCCAAGTGGGGCGGCCTGAGAATGCATGCCCCACTGAATATGGCCTTTGGGAGCGACGAAGCAATCGGTTCCGCTTTAAAAGCGTTGCCCAGCTTTTGGCTTTCTCTTGACGACCAGCAACAGGACGTTAGTCTGAGACCTTTGTCACCATGCGGGGTACCCAGTTGAAAGACGGAAAGTCCCACGTCTTTCTGGCCCAAAGCGACTCAGAGCCGCACAGCACGGAGTGAGGCAGATCATGAACATCACCATCGACGGCACCTCCTTGGTGGCGGACCTGGATAAGGATCACAAGCGATCGGAGGGCGACAACCGGCCATGGACCATCTACTCTGGATCCTGGAGCTTCTCGGCTCGTCTGGGATGCTGTCAATGTAAAACAAGTCGGCAACTACGCGGAACCAGGACCTTGGGACGTTTTTGCGCCCAGCTCGTTCGGAGATAGCAATTGAAACTGCCGCCGCGTGGATTTCATGTATCCCAGTTCCTCAAACATTGGCAAAGCGGCGAGGTTTCAGCGGTGATCCTTCCAGCGTGCCTTGGCAGAAAAACGGGCAGGGAGTCAAACCGAGAGACCTGCTCCATGGATTTTACACATTTGAATGTCGACCAGTTGGAACGCAGAGCAGCTTTTGAGACCTGGGTTGTCCTTACCTAGAGTTCTAGTGCTACCTTCCCCATTCCTTCCAGGGATCCTTCTTTCTAGAAAACCTCCGCAAAGCCAGGGAAACGGCCGGTTTTCGAAAAGAACGATGGTGGGAAAGAATGGGGAATCAACCCTTAGAGTCCTGAGCTTGTGGGCTGGCACCCGATGGTCGGGCACCTCTTGGAAGCAAGGGTGTGCCATATGGCTGTGGGTCAAAACCAATGGTACCATTTTGGAGGAGGTGCACCACCCCTTTTAGTCTATTTTAGTGGGTGTTGGGATGTTCACTGGAGGTACGGGATTTTGACCTATGGCCATATGTTTCTCGGAGCCCATGTATCATGCAAAGGTCTGCAAGGCGACGAGTCAACTCAAAGGCAAAGGCAATGTCGATATTTACTTGAGTGGGCCTATGTGCAAGCAACGCCATTGTCCGACCGTCCAAACATGGCCAAGTTCCGTATTGCTAGTGTTTGCCTGAAGGTGACAGCAATTCATCGCTTCACAGGAACGAAATGATTGATGAAGATGGGGTATTGGGTTATTGCTGGGACTTGGTCAGCTTGGCAGAAGCTTGGAGCACTCACGCCCGATGTCCACCTCACTTGAGGTGAACGGCAGTGTGGTCTTCAATGGCCGCAAGTGCTATGCCTTTGGCCCTTTCTGCGGCCGATCTTCGGTCTTGGATGTGCCCTTTGGAATGATATCAGAAACTTAGGCATGCTGGGCTAGCTTGGCAGAGGCATTCCGATGAACTGGTGCTGATTGCCACCACGAAATGTGGTGTTGGTTTTCAGGAATGAACACCTTAGCCTTGGCTATTCTCAAAGCAAGGCGTATGCCGACCAAAATGACTTAGTGGCACCAATGGCAAGGGTCAAGCCTCAAGGCATAACATTACGACATGAATGCATTTACGCACAGCGGGTTGCGAAGCAATGTGCTGTCAATTGTGAAGCGTGACAAGAAACTTGAAGATCATTGATACTTATTGGTATTGCTCAGCCGCAGTTGTTGTGCGCATCTCTTTGTCCAGAACGACGTGTTGCGCGGTTCTGCCAGCTGTCCGCAGTCACCGGGTTATTTGCGTGTGGCATTCTCTTGGGCAGATAGGCCGGCCTTGAGTCCAATGCGTCAAGGTTCAGGGGTGATGATTACGTCATCCAAAACCTGGACTCCAACCAGATCATGCTCGCACTCAACAACTGGGAGGCGAAATTCCGGAGCGCTTTTTTTTTTTTTTTTCCCGTGGCAAGTTACTTCCCGCAGCATGGTGTGCCATCCTTACGCAGCCAAAGAATGTGGGGCAATTTTCTGCAATGAATAGGAGTGATTCGCAAAGCGAGTCGTGGGCGGTTCTCCAAAATTGCGGACCCCTCCAGATAGGTGGTTTCCTGCTGGTTGCCCTTTAACCATCCAAAAAGGGGCCCCGAAATTTGAGAACCCCTCCCCCATGTAGAGATAGAGCAAACCCTCCGCGAAGCTGCGATAGGTTTAAGCCCCACACCTGAAGAGCATGTCGCTTGGCAAATCGCAGGTGTTTGTCACCATGGCCACTCAGTGAGAAGCCATCATTTGCATGAAGAACACTACGGCTCAGGATCTAGCCTGCTTGCATGCCAAACATTTGAGACGCAGCGCCCGCTATTCAAGACGCCAAGACCATGTTTTGGATCACAACATAGAAGCCACCCTTCCCCACATCTGATCAGTTTTCTGTAAACACTTGCACCAGTCAGTCTATTTGCTCCCTAACCCTGATACCTGTAGTTGGTTTAGTTCTGGCACGAGTCATTCGCAGGACCAGGAGACCTTCTGCCCTTTGACCTTGGCCACAGCTGATTCTCCGTGCTACAACAGCTGCTTGGATCTTTGCGAGGCATCATATCGTAACGCTCTAAAGCTGCTGCTGTTCACCAAGCCTCGATTGCGGGTGTTGTCTTTCCTAGTAGCCGATGTGTATGTGGGCGCGACGGGTCATGTTGATAAAGCAGGCCGACATTCAGCTCTTCCACTGACTTTGCAATCAGCACGCCAAATTTATTCCGGAGATGGGGTGAGATGGGCTATGCCAATGTCTGAGGCACCTGCAAAGCCTACAACACGCCCCAGGAGAGGTACACCTGCCGCGTGGAGGCTACGGAGTACTGCAACCAGAAGCAGCTTGGCTCGGGTGTTGGTGAGGTGCCTGATGAGTTGTGAACCTCCAGAAATTGTCAGGCTGGATACCTGTTTTGAGTTCAACTGGAGGCTTTGAAGATGGTAATTTTGTCATTTTGGCATAACCCATTGTCCTTTGCTGTGCCGTGATATCTGAAAGAAGGATGCGGACTTTGTGCTGCAACTGGACAATTAGCACCGAACATGCTCCTATCATGCCGCATCCTCTTAACGACAAGCTGACGTGAATGATTCTTGTAAGTGGCATCATCCAAGCCCACAATCTCATCAATGGTGATTTGTGGGCTAACTCGGAGATGAAGATGCTGCCGGACTGTCGTTAGGGAAATTCGTTCAGGATCGAGGCACTGAAACTCGGGGCCTTGATATGGCAAGCTGGTTTTGATACATGCGCTGGCTAAGTCGGACTGGCTGGGCTCGCAGTCGCCGAGTCACCACAGGCCTGTGGTTGGGCCCTCCCTTGACGTATCACAGGATTGCTGTTTCCAAAGTGCCGCGCTCAGATGCCCTACCAACACAATGATGGTGAATGGCGAAGAGGTGACCATTCCGGTGAACATCGCTACCTGCCAGGAGCCCTCAGCCGAAACCGATGGCAATGGGCGGTTTCGCCGAGTTTACGGCCGGTGCTTTGTTCGGAGCGTAGCCTTGCGATGCCATCTATGACCATCAGAGACATTCGAGCCAGGACCGTGGCTGCATCCAACTGGGCAACCTGGGCTCCATCAGCACCACGTCAACGTCAGCTCCTGGTGGACAGCTCAACACCGCCGCACGGCAAGGGAGCTTGTGCGCTGATGTCACCCTTTCCTCATCAATCACGGCAAAGACAGGATGTGAAGGGCATTACCCTAAGCCTTTTTTTTTTTGTCCGTGCAGCTCTGACTCTAGGAGATAGGATATACGATGACAAGAGAGAAAGGAATGGATTGGGGATTGAACGTCAGGATGCTTACGGATACAAAGGACATAGAGAAGACACCAAGTAACATGTCCAGATCTTTACATTTGTAGATCTTGGAGTTTGTAACTGAGCAATAGAAACAGAGAAAGAGAAGATAAAAGATGGAGAGATACCAAGAGAGAACAATAGGTCGAGAGGTCAATGATAGGTATAGAGGTGAATGAGAGGATGAGTATTAACCTCTTCCACATCTCTCCACCTCTATAACTCTAGGTAATGCCGCCAGCAAGTGAAAACGAAAGGTTGAGCAGCAAGAAGAGATGGCGTGAGATTAGTAGGTGAGAGAGCGAAGTGAGCGAAGGAAAGGTCCCAAGACCAAAGATATAAACCGCCTCTCCATCCCTTCCCTCTCTCCTTTCCATGTCCATCTTTTCATTTGTTGAGACTAGTTCAGGGAAAGGAGATAGGGAGAGACAGTAGAGAGGAGAGAAGGACAGAGAGTACTCAGAAGAGAGCCCGTGCCTTCCTCAAAAGCATTGCACAGATCAATAAGCTAGTACATGCTTGCAAACAAATTTTGTGTGTTTTCTTCTCTTCTATTAATGGTGGTCTAATCTTTTGGATGAGTCTGACCTTGAATGCAAAGAGGAGGTCAAGAGACGAAGGAAATGAGAAAGCAATCTATATATATAAATAAAAAGACGAAATATATACCAGAAAGTGAGAAGTGAAGATAGGTGATGTGTGGGCTTGGCATCTAGAGCTGGAAAGCAGCCAATTTTGCATAGACCAAAAAGAGATAACACGATGCATAGATAACAGAAGCTTAATAAATGATGACAGGCTAGAACGATAAATAGCCGTAGGATTTCTCATTGTAATTCAAGAGACTTGTAAATGCAAGAAGTATGAAAGCATATGAATGTCCATTATCTGAAGATGGTTAACAGTAAGAGATAAACAAGACACACATAGAGTAGACACAATGCAAGGTAGATATTGTTCAACTATGTTCATTTTAAAGAACACACTACAATAAATAAACAATCAAAGTCAAGACGTAGATTAATTAGACGTATGTGTCAGGCTTTCATTATCATTGTTATTTTTTTTAAGTACGTGTTTTGACATTTCCTGCATTTACAAGTCTGTTGAATTACAATGAATCCATCATTCAACATGATATGTATTTAAGGGCTGCCGCCCTGTGCCGCCGACCCCTTCGTGGGTAGCTGTCGGCGCACGAATCGGCTGGCTTGTTGGGCCTAGGAAAGGGAAGTTCGGGAAACAGCCCCAATCAATGGGCGCAGCTGCCCTTTTGATTTTTACTTGCATGTTTTAACCTGGTCTTGATTGTGACTCAGCCGGCCGTATGATGATGAGAAGGATGATGATGATGATGACGATGATGCAGCCCAAAACAAAGTCTTCCACACCTCAAATTATTTTTTTAATTTGAGGTGCTCCCCCTGACAAAAGACTCACCAGGAAAAAGAGACAAGGATGCCACTCCCACACCTCAAATTAAAAATATTAATTTGAGGTGCTTTCCCTGACAAAAATGTCAGCGTTTCTGTGACAGATGACGGTTTCCTCGGTTCTGCGAGGTATGTCATCGTTTGTGTGGCAGAGGTGATTGTGTCTGCGGCACGCGTCGTCGTTTCAGCGTCACAAGTCACCGATTCCGCAATGTCATCGTTTCTACGATGATCGTTATCACGACAGTCATCCATTGCCCAATTGTTCAGTGGCATCCTTGTGTCTCTTTTCAAGCGAGCTTTTTGTCAGGGAAAGCACCTCAAATTAATATTTTTTAATTTGAGGTGTGGGAGAGGTGTGGGAGACTTTGTTTTGGGCTGCATCATCGTCATCATCATCATCACTTGTGTCTCTAATGACAAGCTCGGCTGGCTGCCTTGTCACCCCAAACGCCCCGTAGCTCAGTCGGTAAGCACCTCTCTCAGCAGCACCTGGCCCGGCGGGGGCGAGGCATCCTCTGCATCCTGGATAACTATCATCATCGCATCCTTTGCATTGCCAAGGATGTCTGTCTAACGTCCCTTTTGATTTCTATATACAAGTAGTACCGCGCAAGGCGGTGGCGGAAGTTTCTAAAAAAGAACCACTATAGGAGGCTTGAACAACCAGGGCAAACATGTTTGGGGCCAAATTGAAAACCAATCATGTTTTGTTTGTGACGAACATGGCCAAACGGTCACAAAAGAAATCCACAGGTCATGTCTTCACAGGCAACTATTCCACCGCTCGGACAAAAACTGGAAAGAAAACCTGGCTGACAGGGAGCCTGCCTGACCGCAAATGTTTGACAAGTCTTAAGCCTCCATCATTTACCCGTTGTTACCATCCGCCCGCCCGTTGTCCCACCGGCTCTTTTTCCTTTTTATGCGGGCAGATTCACTTTGTCTCTGTTCAAGGCAGCACGGTCAGAAAAGACGCATGCTGCCAGGCAAGGCACACTGCAAGGCACACGGCCTGGCAAGCGCCGGGCGGTCAGAAAAGACGCACCCTGGCGCATCTCAAGCGCATTCAGCGCTGTCTTGTCAAGCGTTCAAGGTCATCGTGCACCTCTTGCGCCGCGGTGCGAAGCTGGAGACACTCGTCAATGTCATTTTGCTCGAAGTGTTTTTTGGCGTGCAGCGGAGTAAAGGCAACCAAGCCGGGTATGTCTTGGCCTTCGTTGCTGTGAAACTCAGGGAGCCAGCGGGGAAGGCCTATGAGCATCACGCGGTCATCGCCGTCTGCTGCTCTTTCGTCCGCACGGGCCACAAAGCCTAACTCCTGCAAAAGCGTGCGAAGATACTGGCTGGCCCGCTGGTCTCGCGCGCGCGGGTCAGCCCCTTTGCTTCCGATCTCCGTGTACCTCAAGTATCGCTGCGCGTTCAGAGTGGCCATGATGCCGTGTTTTTTGTTGAAGCCATGCCAGTGTGGGCACACGGTGCCAAAGCCCATAAGCTGCTTGTGCCTGCGACATCTTCCAAGAGGGCATGTGTCGTGCACCAAGTAGTGCTCGATGTCCCCCGCATCGTTTAAGTATCCAATGGGGCGATACTTTTCACCCCACATGGTGCAGCAAACGGGTCGCACCACAGAGCGGGCAGCGTGGTGCCTCTTGCGGTAGTTATGCGCCACCCAGCCGGCATCGGCATCGCCAGGACGCGTGCGCTGCGCTCTGATGCCGCAGCCTAAAAGAAAGTCATACAAGGCAACATCCCAAGCCTCCTGGCGCGCCAAGTGCACGGAAGCACACATGCCCAGCATGAGCTCCACGTGTGCTCGCAAGTGTGGATGCATCACACTGTCGGGCCTCAGCGTGGCCATGATTTCAGCTCCCAAAGCTTGCAAGTGGATTTGCGCTCCAAGGGCTGAGACAGGGGCAGAAAAGCCGCCTGCGTGGCCAGCAGCAGGGGCAGAAAAGCCGCCTGCGTCTGACATCCACCAAGGCATGCCGAGATTGGATTGCTCGAAAGAGGCTCGCCAGTCCCTTGAAAGCAGGACGTGCCCCAAAGTCATATCTGCAGGCACCGGCACCGGGACTTGCAAGCAGACATCCGTCTCGGAGATCACATTGTCCCGCGAAGTGTTTAGGGGCTCACCAGTGTTGTCGCCCCAGTTCACCTCCATCGCCCCGGCCGAGCATCGAATGGCCGGCAAGGCTCTCGGCAAGGGCAAAGCGCCGCTTGCCTCCAAGTAAACATCGTGCTCCATAAAGGACTGCCGCGGCGGAAGCTCCGGCAGCAAGCCGAGATCGGAAGCAGCCACATGGCGCCGCACCTGCTTCAAGTCTGCCCGGTAGCCCTCGGGGATCAAAGGATCCCTGCACATAAGCGCGTACTCTTCCGAGAAGGCAGTCTCATCAATTTCGTGCGCCACGTCCTGCTGCGCCGCCCACCAAGCCTCCCAGTCGGCAGTGTCTGGCAGCAATAAGCGGAGAGCGTTGCCTTGCCAGCAGCTCGGACGCGCCGTCCGGTGGAGCCACGTGACGTAGCAGTACTTGTGCACCACGGCCAAGATATCAAAATATTTCGCCTCCTGCAGCGGCAAAGCCACCAGTCTTAAGAAGGTGCTGGACAGCAAAAATGAATAATTCAAGGTGAGCACCGACCACATGTAAAGGAAGACCAGACACTGGAAGAGCGCCATGGCCGGCATACCACCAAGAGGCAACTCCGGAAAAACCTCCGCGGCAACAAGCATACGCTGCAGCGCTGCAAGCTCTTGCTGCAACTCCCGACTAGATGCCAGCAACTCGCTAGCGTAGGCAATCAAGCCTTGAGCGTCCTCCGCGCTCTGTATGACCCGGAACGAAAGCAAGGTCGCGTCCGAAGTAACGTCAAGCAAGCAGTCCACCCCGCGCCGAGACAGCGTCTGCGCACCTGGCTGAAAGAGCACGCCTAGTGGGGCATCGCAAGGCAGCACCAAGCACAGCGCGGTGTCCTCCACGTCGGCCGCGGCAGATTGGGCCACCTCTGGCGCGAAGGACACCCTTTTCTTTTTCTTGGCGCTGGGCGCAGCCGCGGCGTGGGCAGAGTCGTCCTGCACGTCAGCCCACGCAGGTCTGCGAGTCGTGGCTGCTTTCGGGGAGGCGGGCAGAAAAGACGCACCTTCCCCGGCAGCGGCGGGCAGAAAAGCCGCACCACTGCCAGAGGCTGCTCTTGGGGAAGCGTTCAAAAAAGCCGCAACAGACGCTGCTTCCGGGGAGGTGGTCAGAAAAGACGCACCATCCCCAGTAGAAATGAAGTGCTCGTGTATTTCCGCTGCAAGCGTGTCCCAAGGCGTGCTGAGCTGAAAGGGACAGGCGCACAAGCCACAGCGCTCCGGGAAAGCTTGCTGCAGAGCGCGCATGATAGGGCACCAGTGGCGGGCCATACGCACGCGGGAAGCTTGCTGAAGTACAGCGCGGCCTTGAGCGGTAAGGGCAGCGAGGCCGGCGCCTTCCAGCCAGTCTGCCAGCCAAGCTTTTCTGAGGGGCGTGCCGCGCTCGGCGGCAGCCGCTTGGATGAACTTGCGCGTGTCGAGGCAAATATCGCTGTAGCCAGCGGATACAGTCGTGGACGTCTCTCGAAGGTCCTTGTCCAACAGCTGCACGCTGTGCAAGTGCGCCGGAACTCGGCCGCCAAGGAACATCCGTCGGGTGCGCGACACCACCAGGTCCGCCTGTCGGAAGCAGACTTTCGCCGCCTTGTTGTCGCGGCATTGAGCTGCTTCGCTCAGCTCCGCTTGCACTCGCCGCTCCGCGGCCCACTGCCAAGTAAACCTTCGCTGCTGGATCCCCAGCAGGTCGTAAAGAAGCTGGAGCACAAAGTATAGCATCCGCGAAGAGAACACGCTGCGATGCTTGCCAGCATTGCAAAGACAAATCAGCCGGACCTGTGGCACTTTCTTGCCTTTGCACACGTGGCGCAGCCAGCACACCACAGTCAAAAAGGCCCACATGGCGTTGAACAAATAATTGTCGCCACCCTGCTCGAACTGATGCCAGAGACAGCCACCGTCCAGCGTGTGCTTCCAGCAGCTGTGCACCCTGTGTGCAGTCATGAAGTCATCAAGCCAGAGCAGCAACGCCGGCACCACCACTGTAGTGGAAGCTAAAGCCTCGGTCAAGCCATCCCGATCGGCCTTGGCCCCGTCAAAATCCGAGTCCCATCTCGGGTGGCAAACGTCCGTTTTGCCACCGGCGTAAAAGCCAATCCAAGAAGGCAGGTCGGACACCGAGTCTCGCAGAAGGTCTGCCAGCAACACAAATGCCGGATTCGGCGCAGCCATGGCGACGCCAGGCGGGCAGAAAAGCCGCGCCTAGGCTACTGCAGTTGCCAGGCGGGCAGAAAAGCCGCGCCAAGCAAGTTGCCAGGCGGGCAGAAAAGCCGCACCCAGCAAAAGCAGAACCAAACAAAACTTGCGAGGCTGCGCGTGTGCTGTGATGTGATGTGTGTGGCGATGAGCCTTTAGGTAGACCTTGCGTGTGCGTGTGTGTGTGTGTGTGTGTGTGTGTGTGTGCTGTGCGGTGTTTTTGTGATGCTGTTGAAGTATGCCAGTTGACTCATGCCTGATGTGAGGCTTTGAGCAGGTCGAGCATTTTCAAAAATCAGTCATTTCAACATGAGGTAAGCCAACGTTGACAGCAAGGTGCCCTGCAAAATTCCCGATGTCGGGAGCCTCGTTTTTCAAAAAACCAACCACACAGGAGACTTTGTATTCTGACAAACTTCTTTGTGGCAGTAGAGCGAAACCACAAAAAAAGCACCGACCAGAGGTGATCAACTTCCTTCAAAATGTTATCGAATGCTTA
Organism: Effrenium voratum; assembly: GCA_963377175.1. Lineage (NCBI taxonomy): Eukaryota > Dinophyceae > Suessiales > Symbiodiniaceae > Effrenium > Effrenium voratum. Next base: position 459,271 of record CAUJNA010003645.1, on the reverse strand, counting down.
CAGCAATGGTGGTTCCCCATAAAAAAATGGTGGCTCCTAGTAGGGACACAAATCACGGACCCGTAGTAGCGCGACCTATTCTTTGGATCAATGAAGTCTTCCATGGTACCAATCACAACACATGTGGATTCAAAAACCTCGTGCAATTCAGCTACCTGCAATTTCCCATTTCAATGCTTGGTACTTGTCTCACGTATGTTTGATTATAGCTGCTTAGAGACCCATCGTACTTGATTCAATCCCCATGGTTTCCAAGGCCAGGGGTACCCCTATTCTGAGACCTACGTATTTCGTGGCAAGTGAATCTGGACTTCCAAGGAATGTGAATGAGCTAGGGGGCTAGCATGGGACAACATGCGAACTGATGTCAAAATAAAGGGACCCTTTTTGGTAATCCTTGAAGGGAAAACAAAAGAATCCAACCACCTCCAAACGGTTTACACTATTTGCGAACTGAGTGCTAGAATTACTACAAACACGCATGTGTCAATCCGAGTAGTTTTCTTCGCAAATCGGCTGCTGACTCCTTCACTCCTGCCAAGTAACACGGCTGCGCCGGCGCGGCGCAAGTATACGGCGATCAGAAAAGATGCACCGTATACTTCCTGCAACTGCTCGTGCAACAGCTTGCACGGCGCTGAGGAGGCGGTCAGAAAAGACACACCTACCTCGCTGTGGCCTGGCTGCGGCCAGTATAGCCTGTGGCCGCAGACAACCTCGAGCTGTTGGCATCACGCTCACGGCGCTCTTTGCGAGACTTTTCTCTCATACACGTTTGATCCACGCTCCACGATGAGCGCTCTGCCATGAACTGCACAAGTCCCTGTGCAATGTGCGCTTGAGCATCCCCCGGCAAGTGATGCCGCAAAGACTTCCAGAACTGCGGCCCAGACTCTCCTAAGACATCGTACGCTGCCTGCATGTCCTCCGGCACTGCCTCCCTGGGCCGAAACACAAAATCAGGATGCTGGTCCATGAAACGTTGCATTCGCGCTTCCGCCTCAGACAAATCACGCGCAGTCATGTCAGCTTTGCGGAACCCCTTCGCCTTTCCTTTTTTGCCGGCGTTCGACCCACCTTTTTTGCCGGCGGCTTTCGCACCGCTTTTTTTTTCCAGTCCCATGCCAGCCGTACATGTTTGCCCATTGATCAGTGCCTGGAGGAAGCGGGGGCCACGGTGGGGGGAACCCTTTTCCCCACCACATGTTCCAGCCTGGCGGTTGGTGGTACAGTGATGCTGGCGGATTCGTCCATGCGGCAGAGACACTCGAGCCAGTATCATCGCATCCGCCAGCTGAGGAAGCAGGAGGTCGCGGGCTTCCAGGCGCAGTGGAGGCGGTCAGAAAAGACGCACCAGATGAATACTGCGCGGGGGCACTTGCGGCATTTGACTGCGCCGCATTTGGAATGTCTTCAAGGGCATTCATGCTTTTGATCACGATTTCTTTCGGAATGTTGCCTTTCTCGTAGTTGTCCAGAACACCGCCCCAAAACATTGCCGGACCCGGTGGCAGCATCTGGCCAAATCGCTTTGCCAGCGCAAGAAAATCGGCATCCACGTGAGCCATGGCGCTGCCTGGCGGGCAGAAAAGCCGCGCGCAGGCTCGCACGTTGTCAGGCGGGCAGAAAAGCCGCACCAGGCAATATAAAAAAAAGCTGCGAGATGTGCTCGTGCGTGTGGTGTGATGTGCTTCTATGCGTGTGGTGTGTGTGTGTGAGCTGTGTGTCGATCCGTGATGCTGTGGTTTGTGATGCTGCTGTGGTGCTGCATCATGCCAGTTGGCTCACGCCTAAAGTGAGGCTTTGAGCCATTGCAGCACGCATTGCGGAGATTATACCTGCAAAGTTCTCGGTACTGCCCGTATATTTAAGTCACCGAAGACAACACCAGCGGTTCCCCAATTTGAAGGCGTCCTGTTTTTAAACAAATCTATTTGACTGACTACTGAGCGACGATCAATGAGCTGCTGAGCACATGCTTTTCGTTTTTTAGTACAGTCCGTGTATTCACGACCAGGAAAAAAACAGGTACCCGAAAGCCCTATGTTTTTTAAGGAGCCTGAAATGAATTTCGGTAAGTAAGCCCTGAACGACAGCCATGTGTTGTCTCGATGGTATTCTACAAAAATTCCATCTGTGCTGCCGTCATGCCTTGCTTCGGAGACCCCAGCCCGTTTGGTTTTCCGTGCTCGCGAGGCCCAGAATACGTCGGGCAGCATATGGGCGGCCAGAAAAAGCGCACCCACATGCGTGTTGTCAACTTCGCTGCCACAAAAAAGCATGCCACTTGTGCACAAGGCTCCACAAAGCGGGCAGGCAAAGCCAAACGGGCAAGTGGCTGCAGTATCCACAAGGGTTGCACGTGCTCAATGAACTAGCGCCGATCAGAAAAGATGCACCACTAGTTCAAGCCTTTAAGACCAAAATCCACAAATAATGCCTTTGCAAGTGAGCAAGTTGCGATCAGAAAAGATGCACCACTAGCTCGTGTCTGAGCTGGTGCCTGGAGCAGGCACCAGCCGTGCTTCTTGTGCGCCGCTTGCCGAAGATGCTGCCCGCTGGCGCTGTTGCATTTCTTCGTGCCTCCAGCCACGGCTGTAGAAGCAGCACTCATCGAACAGTCGCAGATACTCTTTGCGCAGCCGCTCATTCTTTGTGTACTTGATCTCCTTCCAGCCGCTGTGCTCCTGGAGAACTTCCAAGACAAAAATGGCATCCGCCTCATCGAGATGCTTGCGCAGCGCAAGCCAAAACACTGGAGACTCCCGAATCTCTCGAAGTAACTCGCGTGCCCGCGCGGGCGGCTCTTCAGTCCTCGCTGCACAGCGGGCGTCGCAGGCGTCCGATCGCGCCCACTCCATTTTCTCGTGCATGCCCCAGCCGGAAACTTTCCAGCGGCTGGCATCCACATGCTTCGGCAGACGACTGGTCGCCGAGTTCTCCATCGCGTTTGCGGTCAGAAAAGACGCACAAGCGAAAAAAAAAAAAAAAGGCGACAACTTGCTCGGATGTGGTAGCTAGCTAAAGCTGGTCCAACACTTCTGTTGAGATTGTTTGCAGTGAGACAGCTGCTGTGTTTGGTAGTGCTTGCTGATGCTGTGTGTTGATGGCAGTTGGTGTGTTTGGCTGGTGGTAACCGCATCTGGCTCATGCCCAAAAGAGCTAGAGCCGAACAGCAACGGCACGGCCGAGACCCCATTTGAGGTGCAGCTTTCGCCATATGTCACAACTGTCGAGGACTATCACTGTTTCGAACAAAACAACCACTAGGTGATCGCTGAAAACAGAGAAGTCACATGAAAGTGCAAAAAAGGAGCGCAGGGTGCTGAAGCAAGGTGCAGCGAACTGCAACGACAAAACAACACATGCCGACCGACCTTCCCATAACATAACTGTTTTGTCAGCGCGCCGAGTCTTTACAGTGCTTTCCAAGACTCAACATGAACAAAAGTACAACAGCTCGTGCAGGATGTGTGCCTACCTTCCTATAACATAACACGTGCCGACTTTCCTGCCAACATGCCAGTCACCGTATCTTTTTGCTATGACGCCTGCCTTCTGCGTGCCTCAAATCCCTGACAGCAATACTCCAAACTGGCAACGGCGGTCAGAAAAGACACGCCTCTTGAGTCAGGCAAGGGAATGTAGCCAGCATCTCTGATAGTGGCTTTGCGCGGCACGCATGGCGGCGGCTAGACAGCACGGACAGATGGTAACCGAGCAGCAGCAGCGTGCCGGGATGACAACGGCGGTCAGAAACGACGCACCGCTGAATTCAGCGAAGAGCTTCACTCGGCAGTATAGCTTGGAGATGCGAGCATATTGCGGACACATTGCACCTTGCTATTTGGTGTCTGCTGCGTAAACTCTTCAGGTGGCACACGCTTTCGTGAGTTGCCCATGTCCATGTCTTGTCTTTGCCACTGTAGCCTCTCTTGCCACGCTTGCGCGTCGACGTTGGAAGAGTGCTGCAGCACTTGCCAGGCTTCAATATTTCCCTTTGCTACAACAGGCCTGGCAATGATTCGAAAGGTCGCATTTGGAAGCAACTCTCTGCCCAAGTCAAGCAATGCAGTAGTCGAAACCAGCCATGACAATGTCATCTTCGGACGTGACTCGCTGCCAAGATCCGATGCCTCAACGCTCACACGCAAGCCGGCTTCGTCTGCCTCCTGTCGATTTTGCGGCTTTTTATTTCCGATCTGTACCAGTAACTCGACGCAATCGAGCAAGCAATCCTTCGGCCCTGTGATTTGCTCAGCGGCATCTACAACAACCTCCTCTGCTCGCACCGCAGGAATTCCACTGCAGCCGCCGCTCGCTGAAAAACGTAATAAAGGCTTCGCAGTGCCAGTCCATGTCTGTGGCAGCATCCGAATCTGTAAAACCTGTAAATAGTTGCGCGCCGCGCGACTTTGCCAAGCCTCCTCCTCCATGATCGCAAGTCGCACAGAAAAGTTCAAGCCGCGTAGTGTTTGCAGTACAGTAAGCTGATCTTGAGGCTCGATGCTTCCAGGAGTAGTGATGCCGGCTGATGCAAACATTTCGTCTGCTTGCGCAGTAAACATTTTGGCTTCCAGCAATCCTGTGTGGTCCACAAGTTGCACGTCGATTGCATAGCACCGACGCTGCGCGCCTTCGTGCTGAGCACAGGCACTCTTGAAGCACTCGGAGCAGCCAGTATAGTGCCAATCCAAGGCGGTGCGCCGAGGATTAATGTCCACCAGGGTGACCCACGGGACTTCCCAAACTTCCGCGTTATCAAACTTGCGGCAGCCAGACGACGGCAGAAAGCAATCTAATGTCGACGCGGAAACATAAATGGCACGCGCCTGAGACAGCTGCTGTGTTTGGTAGTGCTTGCTGATGCTGTGTGTTGATGGCAGTTGGTGTGTTTGGCTGGTGGTAACCGCATCTGGCTCATGCCCAAAAGAGCTAGAGCCGAACAGCAACGGCACGGCCGAGACCCCATTTGAGGTGCAGCTTTCGCCATATGTCACAACTGTCGAGGACTATCACTGTTTCGAACAAAACAACCACTAGGTGATCGCTGAAAACAGAGAAGTCACATGAAAGTGCAAAAAAGGAGCGCAGGGTGCTGAAGCAAGGTGCAGCGAACTGCAACGACAAAACAACACATGCCGACCGACCTTCCCATAACATAACTGTTTTGTCAGCGCGCCGAGTCTTTACAGTGCTTTCCAAGACTCAACATGAACAAAAGTACAACAGCTCGTGCAGGATGTGTGCCTACCTTCCTATAACATAACACGTGCCGACTTTCCTGCCAACATGCCAGTCACCGTATCTTTTTGCTATGACGCCTGCCTTCTGCGTGCCTCAAATCCCTGACAGCAATACTCCAAACTGGCAACGGCGGTCAGAAAAGACACGCCTCTTGAGTCAGGCAAGGGAATGTAGCCAGCATCTCTGATAGTGGCTTTGCGCGGCACGCATGGCGGCGGCTAGACAGCACGGACAGATGGTAACCGAGCAGCAGCAGCATGCCGGGATGACAACGGCGGTCAGAAACGACGCACCGCTGAATTCAGCGAAGAGCTTCACTCGGCAGTATAGCTTGGAGATGCGAGCATATTGCGGACACATTGCACCTTGCTATTTGGTGTCTGCTGCGTAAACTCTTCAGGTGGCACACGCTTTCGTGAGTTGCCCATGTCCATGTCTTGTCTTTGCCACTGTAGCCTCTCTTGCCACGCTTGCGCGTCGACGTTGGAAGAGTGCTGCAGCACTTGCCAGGCTTCAATATTTCCCTTTGCTACAACAGGCCTGGCAATGATTCGAAAGGTCGCATTTGGAAGCAACTCTCTGCCCAAGTCAAGCAATGCAGTAGTCGAAACCAGCCATGACAATGTCATCTTCGGACGTGACTCGCTGCCAAGATCCGATGCCTCAACGCTCACACGCAAGCCGGCTTCGTCTGCCTCCTGTCGATTTGCGGCTTTTTATTTCCGATCTGTACCAGTAACTCGACGCAATCGAGCAAGCAATCCTTCGGCCCTGTGATTTGCTCAGCGGCATCTACAACAACCTCCTCTGCTCGCACCGCAGGAATTCCACTGCAGCCGCCGCTCGCTGAAAAACGTAATAAAGGCTTCGCAGTGCCAGTCCATGTCTGTGGCAGCATCCGAATCTGTAAAACCTGTAAATAGTTGCGCGCCGCGCGACTTTGCCAAGCCTCCTCCTCCATGATCGCAAGTCGCACAGAAAAGTTCAAGCCGCGTAGTGTTTGCAGTACAGTAAGCTGATCTTGAGGCTCGATGCTTCCAGGAGTAGTGATGCCGGCTGATGCAAACATTTCGTCTGCTTGCGCAGTAAACATTTTGGCTTCCAGCAATCCGGTATGGTCCACAAGTTGCACGTCGATTGCATAGCACCGACGCTGCGCGCCTCCGTGCTGAGCACAGGCACTCTTGAAGCACTCGGAGCAGCCAGTATAGTGCCAATCCAAGGCGGTGCGCCGAGGATTAATGTCCACCAGGGTGACCCACGGGACTTCCCAAACTTCCGCGTTATCAAACTTGCGGCAGCCAGACGACGGCAGAAAGCAATCTAATGTCGACGCGGAAACATAAATGGCACGCGCCTGAGACCTGTTGCCGGCCAAAGCAGACCGGTTAGACAGCTTCCTAACAACATCTTGGCTGGTGTTGGACAGTGTGTCAGGATTCTCGCCGGTCAGAAAAGACGCAGCAAGTTCGCCGGTCAGAAGAGACGCAGCGGAGCCTTTCACCCACTTGAACGCAAACCCGTTCTTGTCTTGCGAGGCTTGAACTGCAATCCCTGTTAGCAAGTATGCACTGCCAGCTTGCAGGCCAGCAACATCAGTGGCAAACTCCGCAAAACCTACTAGCTCGGCTTGCCAGCGCTCATTTTCAAATTTCTCCTCCACAAGTGCCTTACCCAAGCTTTTGCCTGACTTGGGAGTGAAAGCGTTTGCTTCGAGAACGCGACACTTGATGCGAACTAGACCTTCGCGCAAGCAGCTGGCGGCTTTGAAAGAGGTTTCTGGTATTGTCCGCGCTAAGTCTGCCAACTTAAGCTCTGGAAATCCACACAAGGAGCGTGAACTTTCTTCGTCTGCGGGCGCTACTTGCAGGTGCTTGTCAAAGCGAACCATGACTTGCACCCCTGAGTAGCTATATTTCATTTTATCGGCCTTGCGCAAAGACAGGGACACACAGGTTAAGCTTACCAGCTGTCCGGCATGAAAGACTTGCTTCGCTGCCTCTTTAAGTTCTCTCCAAGCCTCAATTTGTATGACTTGCTTGCGGCCCGGCCCGCAGACAAGATAGCAGGAGAGAACTTGATCTGTATCTTGGAAATCCACCAAGCGGCCCACGAGACGTCGGTCGGCTCCGAGCTTGCTTCCCTTGGACAACTCGTGTGGCTGTATCGCCATAGGCTTTTTCTCAGCAGCTGCATTAGTACCTGACGTCGATCGGGAAAAAAACGAAGCAGCTTCACCGAGCATTGCAAAGGGCGCAATGTCAGGCGGGCAGAAAAGCCGCGCCAGACAACTAGTGGAGTGTGTAGAAGTGTGTGCTCGTGGAACATCGTGACATAATGTGCAGTGTGTGCTCTTGAAGTGTGGGCTCTTAAATGCTAAACATCATAATGTTGCCATGATGGACTCATGCCGAAAAAAGGCTGCAAGCAGAGAGTAAGCCAAAAAAAACAGGTGCCGTCGCGAGAGTGCCAACATGCGTGTCTCTACCATCTATTTTTGGCCTTACAAAGACTTCCTTTGGTAGGGCATGACATGCTCCGTGCTCCCTTCCTATCATGCTGACGTTTTCCAAGCGTTGACAAACCAAAAGCACCACAGATTTTGAGCAAGCACAAACAGTACATATGCCTATGTTTGCTGCCTAGCGTATGCCCAGCACAGACACGACAGAACTGCACAGGCCCGCCGTGTGCTTTTCCAATGCGCGCCGTCTCGATGTCGGTGGAACAGTGGCCGCCAGTCGCGCAGTCAGAAAAGACACACGCGCTGGCAGCGGTAGCTCGCGCAGACTTATTCTTGTTGCCTCATCCGCCACGCGCCAGGCCTGCGCAGTCTATTGTAGTCATTTTCCCATGCTGCGTGCCACCAGCGGAACTGATACCCGCCAGCACCAGTTTGACAACGTCTGCAAGTCAGCGCTTCACAGGCTTGCGTGGGCAAGCGCCACCCTGGCGCACTACTTCCCCAGGGACATCTATGGATGATAAGAAACAGATCTTGAAACTGCCCAACTTGCGCGGGCTCCCGGGCACAGAACGCCCCAAAGGCTGAAATCATCGCTGCAGAGTCCACGCGTGCGTCATCGATCCAACGAGGCAGATCGGCCATGGCAGCGATGTAGCCGGATGCAGTAGCAGTGCGTGTCAGTGGCGTAGCTAATCTAAGTGTCAGAGGTGAGGTTCTGCACGTGTACTTGTCATGAACCAATCACAGCCAGTACAATACATAAACGTGTGCAAGGAACTGTTCGGCTATCATGTAGGACATTGCTGTAAGACATAACATTGCAGGCATGCCGCGCAACCTGATGCTTCCTCAACCAAGACCAAAACACATCACCGCCTCGGATCTAAAAGAACTCACATGGAACCCGCGTTATAACATCGACATTCTCAAGCCCAGGGTGCGCACTTCTGTTGCTCGATACCAAAACAAGCCTATGTTTCCTTTGCTCCCCTCCCAGTGCGCAAAGCTCTCATGGCATCACCGTGACCGCCTTCGGAAGTCAAAGTACTCACCTGGCACCCATCTTGAAGTCATACTATTAAGCACGATAATACGTACCACTTATCTTTTTGAAAAAAAAGGGGCTCAGAAAAAAACACTGTTTCCGCGCACCCAGTGCTTTTTCCAGTGAGGTGATGCCGCTGTTCACAGATCACGTCTCGGGCGATCTGAGCTGTGCATTCGCAGTGCTTGGCAGTGGCTTGACGCCTAACTACACGTATCACCAGCTCACGCGGTCAGAAAAGACACACGACGAGCTGCCTCTCTCCCGGCGCGCAAAACGGCCAGAAAAGGCGCGTTGTTTGCACGCGGCTTCAAGTGAGCGCTTTGGGCAAAGCAGTTTTGCCCACGGCCAAGGACACCGAGCGCCGCATGTCCTCCTCCGACAAAGCGGCGCTGAGCTTGCACTTCCGCCACGTAAGCCACTGGGCTGCAACCTCGTGGCCCTCGAGCGTCAAGCGCGTGCACTGCCTCTGCCGCTGCGCAGTTGGAACTTCCTGAGTCAAGACATCGAAGCAGTACTCACAAACTTGGCTCATCTGAAACTCGGTCTCCCCCGGCTTGGAATACCAAAAGTCCCGTGTGCGATGGCAGCAGCAGCACTCGCTCGCCTCTCTGCGCTGCGGCACTTCCAGCGCCGCTTCATAGCGGCCTTTCAGCCTCTGAAGCAAGTCTCCCTCCAAGCGGTACCACTGCGCATCTGAGGCAGCCATGGCACAGCGGGCAGAAAAGCCGCGCTGCTAGAAAAAAAAAGCTGTGATTTCCCTGCTTTGTTGCGGTGATGCTGTGTCGGTGCCTGGGCTTGTGATGAAGCTGTGTCAGTGCTTGCTGTCATGATGTTGCAATGTTGCAGCCATATTTAGCTCATGCATAACCAGCTGCGGATAAGAGACAACTCTGTTCTGTGTTGTGTTGACAAACGCAGGTGTCGACAATGAAACACGGAAAAACATGCTGTAAAAACCCCAAGCTTGCCTTCGCCTCTGTTGCCTGATATCTATCATGGTCGTCGCGATCACTCCAGCTCCCTCGCACATCACTCCCAAAAAACCGTAGCCAGGACACAACTCACGGCATCGCGAACGTCTGCATTGTTTTTTTTGCCATCTGTCAGATGAAGTATACACGCAGCACCAACTCACGTGGTCAGAAAAGACGCACGTGACCTGATGAAAGCGAAGGAATCTGTGTCCGTTGAACAAACCGTACCGTACACAAAGCAACAAACAAGAAACCAATGTAACAAGGGGTCTCCACATGTCAACCCGCCCACCCTCATCCCGTGACTCCACGTGTGGGAGTCTGAGTTGACAGCGGTGGAGCCGGCTTGGTACCAGGGGCCAGTATACCAGACAAAAAGAACTAACCGTACCATGAACCAACCAAGTGATTCTTCGTTTTCAATTGCTCCCAAGGAAAGCTCACGTAATGTGGATCATTACCAAAGCTTCAACTGCGACCAGGAAACACCAATGATCATCTTACTACCAATGTCTAAATGATCCACGACGAGCTTGTCTACGCTACGACTCTGCAGTGCCACTACTTGGCGTCTAGATTCTGTGGCACTCTTGGCGTCTAGATTCCTGTAGATGCCTCCCCTCAAAGTACCCTGCGCCCGCTGCGCAGCTTGCTGCTCGTGCACACCATCTGCTTGCCAAAGCGTGCCAAAAATGCCCACTCAATGCTAGGCGCTACCACTGGCTTGCCAAAACCGGTCAGAAAAGACACAGTCTTTGAAGCAATAGATAATCCCTCACGCATACCAGTCTTCGGGGCTGATGCCCATTTCTTCTCGCGTCAGGTATGTCGAGTTCTGTGCATCCAGCTCTTCATAGAACTCAGCAAGAATCTGACGATGCTCTGCCTCCTCCTTTATCTGCTGCAGCTGATCTGGAGTCAAAGCATCATCATCCTCGTGCGGCATTCCGTCTTCGTCTTCTCCCGCAGCGACTTCGTCGGCACCTGCAACACCGCGCATGGTGCGACGCTTGTTGCGGCCGCCGCCGAGTTTGCTGGCCGGCAAACGTTGTGGCTTGTCCGTGTAGCCAGGGTCTGGCAGCACGCCACGGAGGGACAGCATTTGAGTGAGGTCTGCCAGCTCAGCCTCGCTCAATGGGGCTCCAGTTTTTGCTTCCGACCACTTTCTGTGACGCTCGAGGTCATCTTGCAAGGAGGCTTTGCCAAAGAAATGGCGTCCAGCAGTCTCATCGTGCTTTTTGTCCAGCTGTGCCTCTAAAGTGGAGCGGTACCGAAACAAGGCGGTCTCTGCAACGGCACGAAACACCCAGTAGTCAGGCACGTGGCGAAACGCCATGTGCCTGAAATCGGTCACGCGTGACAGCCCAACAAAGGCCAAGCCAGGCACCGTGCGAAACGGCTGCCAAGTAGGCTCGTGCGCCATATCGAACACACAGCCATCGGACAACGTCAATCCTTGGCTTTTGTGCACTGTCATGCCATAGCTCAATACCAGCGGGAACTGCTCGCGGTAGAGCATGGGCATGCGCTCATGTCGAACGCGTTGCAGCCCAATGCACACGTATGTTGGATGGCCTTCTACCATGCATGGCCCAAGGTAGCCCGGAAAGTCCACAATCAAATATTTCAAGCTTGATGCTGAGCAGCCTCCGACCTCTGCTGCGTTCCGTGATTTCGCTTGAGCTGCTTGCTGACCTGCTGCGCCGTCAGAAAAGACGGGCGCCGCTGCATGCCGGACAACTCCGACGATCTTGCCACGCAAGCCGTTCACCAAGTTCCACACTGTGCGAACATTGGACGTCAGCATCACGGGAGCGCCCCGGGTGCAGTGCAAAACTCGGCGCAGTCCGCCAAAGGAGTCACAAGAATGACGCTCTACCAACGGGCTCGAGTCTGCCGACCACACGCGCAAAATGCCCGTGCCACCTTCTGCTGCAGCGTCCTCGCCCAAACGGCGGCCGTTGAACTGGCCGGCGCGCTGCTTCTCACAAAAAAGGTGCACGCATTCTTCGTGGAAGCGCCGGATTTCTTCGGCCGTCAAAGTGCACTCTGGGCTGGTGAGATCGTGTGTCTTCCACAACGCGACATCTTCTTTTGTGTGTGCAGCATCGCGGAGTCTCAGCAGTGACTCCTTGTACAGCGAAACACCTGCCTGCCGATGCACACGTCGCAGGCGAATCACGTTGCGGATGCTGCCAAACAATCTTGCCCCAAGGTTGACATCCGCATGATCTTTGCCCGTGGCCTGGGCGGCCGTGCTGAGCAAAGTTGCGTCATCCTTCACTGCCACGGGGGGCAGCTGGCCAAAGTCGCCCGCAAGCACGACTTTGACGCCACCAAAAGGCAAGCGCGCGCCACACTTGCAGGCGCCTTTGCGGTCACAGTGCTTAGGGTGGTAGGTTGCGTACCGCCACTGCTGCAAGCGCATGTGAATGTATGCCAAAACTTTCTTCTCGATCATTGACACTTCGTCCACTTCAAGCACTGCCATCTCTCCGAGCTCTGTGGCCATGGCGGCCATGTCCTCTTCGGAGAGCGAGGACAGACCGCCGCCACCATTTGGGCGCAAGCGAAACAAGGACGCTATGGTGCGCGCGCCGCTGCCCATGTTGCTGGCAGCCACACCGGTATACGCGGCACGCACGATGCGGTCCTTGATGCCGCGCTGCCCCATCTCTGCATTGGCAGCTTGCACTGTTGTCGTCTTGCCTGTGCCTGCAGTCCCTAACAACAAGACGGGGCCGCACAGCTTCCAAAGACCACCCAGATCTGCTGGCAGAGGCAAATTCACGCCGGAAGCAGATGGCGCGCTCAAGTATGCCTCACACCAGGCGGACATGTGAGCAACAAAAGACTGCTGCGTTGGATCAAGCTGTGGAAGCTGCGGCGCAGAGGCATCGACGGGCAGGAAAGCCGCATCGACGCCTGCTGGCTGTGGCACATGCTGCAAGGCGATAGCGTCGGCGGGCAGAAAAGCCGCATCGACGCCTGCTGGCTGTGGAGCACGTTGCGGGGCGGAGGAATCGGCGGGCAGACAAGCCGCATCGACACCTGCTTGCTTTGGAATCAGGGCGATCGCATCTGCGTGCGAAATACCACCCTGACCAACACGTAAAGTCCAAGCATGAGTCTCAGGCAAAATGGCACTAGTCATATCATCTGGCAAAGCTTCCAGGCTCAAGCTGGAAGCAAAAGGATTCAAAGCATCCCACTCGGAGCGAGTCTCCTTGTCCACACAAAGCAAAGCATCCTCGTCCAAAGGCACAAGCGCTTCGTGCAACGGGTTATACCCGGGCCGGCCCATGCTCTGCTCCTGCATGGCTCCGGCAACAAACCTGGCACGCTTGGCTTTTCTTTCCTCAGGATCTTCCAAGTCTTCATCGTCCTGGCGCCACGGATGGGGACAGAATACAGCATAGCGCCACTGTCCCTCTTTGCTTGGCGAGGACAGATCTGCTCCCTGACTGACAGCTATGCGGTTTTTGGCGCCGTGGCCGACGCATACACCGCACTCACGAAGAATCCTGTGCTTCACTTCTTCCCATAAGTCTGCATACAGTTTATTCTTGATAGCCTTCTGCTCCTTGCTGGCAGGTTTTTGGGAGCCCATGTAATTGAAATGCACTGTACAAAGCTGCTCCAAACACTTTTTTGACAAGCCGGGCTTGACAAGGCCATTGCCGCGCTTGACATACGGCACCAAATCAAGCGCAAGCATCTGAAAAACAACTTTTTGCATGAGCTCCGTGGCGGGGCCACCTTTCCGCGGCCTCTCTCCCAAAATTGCCTCCAAGTAAAGCTCCAGCTGTAGACGCTTGGGCGTTGGCTTCTTGCCTTGACAAGCTTCCTGCACCGAGTATCTCATTTCTCCGTGCGCTGGCTGCCACGGAAACCCATGCTGCTCCGCCACAGATGCTCTATTTGCGGAGGTGTCCTCCAGAACACTCTGAGCTGTGGCACCAGCAGCAGGCTTTGCAGCAGACAGCAAAGTTGCATTGCTACTTGCAGCGACGCTACTTTGAGACTGACCTTGCTGCTCAACTGTGGGAAGGACGGGCAGAAAAGCCGCATCCTTCCCGGTGGCTACCAGACATGCTGCGGTGCTAGCACTTTGCACGTCTACGGGCCGCCCGACGGATAGAACAGTCGCGTCGTTGCTGGCGGCGGCAACACTGTGAGAAGGCTGCTCGGCAGTGGGCAAGCTTCCCACGTGGCCGCAGTCCGCTGCACGTGCCTCGGACGGCGCAGCTGCTGAAGATTTCTTTTTCTTGGCTTTATTCTGCTGAGCAAAGCGCTTCTTCAGCCAGAAAGGGCACTGATTGGAGGCCACAAACGCATGCAATTGCTCTATGGCCTCACGATCCGACAGCTCTCTGGGATCTGCCTCTGCCGCTGTAAAAGGCCTGTGCAGTCGCAGACAATATCTCGCCATGTCGCTAGCATTCGGTCTGCGGCCGTCTAGATTCAAGTAAGGCTTCTCCTTGACGATCGCGGGCTTTTTGCGCAAGCTCAAGTTTCTGCCCCGACGATCTATGCGTCCAACAAACTGAGACAAGGACATTTTTCGCACGGCTTCGACGGACAAGCCGCCACCCAAACGCAGCTTCTCCAAGCGGCTGGCATAAATGTCTACCTTAGTTTGCTTAGTCACGGTAGTTTGCTCCGTGCCAGTTTGGATGGCTTGCAGCTCCTTGACCACAGGCTGCTCCTTGGCATTCAGATTCACAAAAAATCGGCTGGACAGCACGCGCGGCAAGTCCATCAAGACGTGCCATGCTTCCAGTGAGCAAATCTGGTCAGGCACAGCCGTATGGATGAATAGCTTCGATAGCAGCGACGTGACAGTCATGGTCTCATCGTCGCGCATGCGGCACAGTATATCATCTAGCAGGCCACCGATCCGGCTGGTGGCCGTGTGGCCGCTGCCAAGCTTGCCCATATATTTTGTGAGGTAGTTAACTGCTGCCTGTATGGTCAGCACTACCTGATCGTCAACGTTTGCCACCAAGCCCATGGCCTTCAAAGGATCATGCGTGTTGACATGATGGCAGTTCCTGCGGGCGTACAGGCGGTACAGCCCTTTACGCCGGGGGTCTTCCAAGATGACCCCTTTGCCTGGCGGCATGCGTGACTTCTCGTAGTCTTTGCTGCAAAAGGCATATGTCTGCGTCTTGCGAGCGCAGCTTTCATGTTCTGCCGGACGGCGTGCCACTTTGCTTCCCAGGCCGGGCCGCACCACGCGCAAGTACTCTGCTTGCGGCATATTTTCCAAACCTGCGCCTGCCTGGACAAGAAAGCGGCTGCTGATGCAGGCATGGTCGGACATGCCTACTCCCCAAACACGTTGAAAGCTGCCCTGGACGAGCCGTACGGTTTGCTGCCGCGCCGACCTCGGCACTGGACGGTCGCCGGGCTGGCTCTCACTGGCGGACAGAAGAGACGCACCAGGAGGCTGCTGAGTGGCGGACAGAAAAGTCGCACCCTCATCTTCCGGAACTGCACGGCGAAATGCGCGCGACAAGAAAAAGCAACGGTCGAAGCGCCATGCTTGCACACTGGGATGGGACGTGTCCATCCAGTCGTGACACCAAGTGCCTGACAAAGTCACCTCTGCACCATCTGCCTCCCAAGCATCTTGCCAGCGCTCCTGATAGCGCTCAGGCATCTTCTCTGAGGCATGCGTATTAGTGTCCCCGGCAAAAATGCAGCCGCCCACCGGCAAAGCTTCCAGGGCATTCCAAACTACTTCCATTTCCGAGGCTCGCTGCGCTGCAAACTCTGCGCTGGCGGTGCAGTGCGCAGTGGCAAGCGCCAAGCATGCTCCGTTTTTGGTTACCTGCACTTGAACATGCAGTAAGTGCCGGACGCCTGCAGCTGTCAAAGGTACGACTCCCACACGAAGCCGCGTCACCGTAGCGTTGCGCAAGAGCATGCACACATCAAAGCCTTCCAGCGTGCTGTGGCCACGCTGCGCGGGACTCACTACATCGTAACCTAACTCGCGGCCCGCAGACAAGATAGCAGGAAGAGTGCTGGGCGTCACCTCTTGCATGCAAAACACATCATACTCGCCAATCCTGGCGCGAACATCTTGGCGCAAGGGCTGCTGGAACAAGTTCAAGCTGCCTACAGCAAGGTCAAAGACTTCTTCTGAGATAAGTCTCCGACCAGTGTCGCCTTCAAGCTGCCCTGCTGCCTGCTCCATGGCCACCTCCACATACACCGGAGGTACCTCCACACCGTGGCCACTGTGTCGGTCGTGCATGTTGCACTTCTCTGTAAGTTTGCGATACCACTTTCGACGCACGCGTCTGACCAGCTGGCAATTGTTGGTCATGAGCAATGCCTTTTGCTCTGTGCCTATGCGGCAGGGGTGCCACTCTGCTTGTGCCAAAAGTGCCTCCAAATCTTGCAACAGTGCCTTTTCTTGGCAAGTCAAATGAACAATTTTTCGCTTTCCGGCACCGTCTTTCACGTACGCCATGCGAGTGGGACTAGGAAACACTCGTGCAAAATCTGCATCCACTGGCAAGGCTTGCTGGGAAAACTGCTCCCTGGCGGCCAGAAAAGGCGCACCAGGAGGCTCCTGCTGGGATGCTGCTGGCGCAGCTTCTGGTTGCAAACGCGCACGCTTGCGCGCAGGCTGCGCAGTCTCCTTGACACGGGATAGCTCCAAGTCTTCGGATCCGTCAGACTCTGCATCCGAGTGCAAGGGGGAGTCTGCGGCCGTTTTGCGGGCAGGAGCATTTTCAATGTCCTGCTGAGACCATTTCTCCGCTTTGCCGAAGCTCCAGTCCGTGACATATTCCTCGTGCACACGGGCAAATTCTTCAGCAGTGCGCACGCTCTCGGAACTAGGCAAACGCCACTCCTCCCTTGCAGGGTCCACGCGTGGCATCTGCGCGCCAAAATTGATGGAATGCAAGTGCATGATGCCGCCGGCACCCCACTCGAAGACGCCTTCTCCATCTTCGTACTTCAAGACATGCTTGTAGAAGAGTTCCATCTTGTAGCCGGTGTACCATGCTACCACCCCTGGATATTTCAACACCAAGCGTCTGTCCAGGGACAGCTTCCTTTCTGCCGGCTCTAGTGGGTCGGAGCGACCATGGCGTCGCCGAGTCACGGCGGCGTCGTACTTTTGCAAAATTTGCGCTAAGTCCTGCCAGTGGTAGATGGCAGTCGTCAAGGTCGTGAAGTGGCAAGGAATTTCTCCCCCTGCTTGCAAGCAACTCAGCGAGTTCTGAAGCTTTTCCAACAAGGCACGCAGCTCTGGGTCTTCGGCTGCAGCTGCATCCACAGCGCGGTTAGAAAGGACGCGCGCTGCGTCGCCCACGCGGTCAGAAAAAACGCGCGTAGACGCAGTCACGGCGCGGTCAGGAAAGACGCGCGCTGCGTCGCCCACACGGTCAGAAAACACACGCGCAGACGCATCCACAGCGCGGTCAGAAAAGACGCGCGCTGTGTCGCCGACGCGGTCAGAAAAGACACGCGCAGACGCAGTCTCGGTCACGGCGGAAGCTCCCAAAACAGCCTCAAGTGCATGCTCTGCAGCCACGCATTGCTCCTTCAGTGCCTGCTGCACAGGTGAGTCAGGCGCCAATGCCTCTTTCTCGGCGCTGACAGCTGTGCGCCACACCTCCAAAACTTGCTCTGCCTTCTGCTCGAGCGTCTCTTGTTCAATCTGCTCTACCAAAGCTTCAAGATCGCTCCTCTGCTGCAGCTTCTCTTGCGCCGAGCCAATCATGGCTTGCTCGAAAGCAGCAATCACCTTTGTGAACTGAGCTTTCCCCATCTTCATCAACTCTTCGTTGGTGTACGAAGCACTCGTGTTCAGGCCGACTTGGCGCTTCACAAAGTAAGTTCTTGAGCGTAGTGCCTTATTACGCAGGGCCGTGTTCAAGGCAAAAAAGTAAAAGCGCGGGTGCGCTTGGAAGCGACCGTCGGCTCGCAGCAGCATGTGTTTGATCCACTCCCAGAAAGAGAGCGGCTGCTGGTTCTCCGCTCGCTCCTGAACATGGGCCCAGTAGTCCCCCTGTCCCAGCGGAAAGAGTTTGAGGAACCCTGCAGCGATGTAGTACGGGTGATCCTCACGGATGAGCACGTTGCGAGACAGCACTGTGGGGGGATCCACAATGGGCAGGCCTGCCACACGACCTGCGCCGTGGCGCTGAAGACTGGCTGAGGCCAGCACATCTGAGCGATGTGCATCGCCCAAGGCATTCCAAAGATCCTCTTGCATCTCTTGCTGCGTTTGCTGCCCCGCCAAGTCTTCGGGAGACCAAAAGCCTTCGGGAGTCAGCGGCTGCTCCTCCCAGGCCGACAGCTCTTGCACGGCTGTCAACTCATCGTGCAAAATTTGCTCAACTTGGTCGTGTCCCATGCTTGGCTGGTCTGTCAAAGGGCGGTCAGAAAAGACGCACCGCTGCTGCGAGACTAAGTACCCCACGAGAGTCGAGGTGACCAACTCATCTGGGCCACCGACAGCTGCAAAGTCCAGCTCGTCGAGCTTTTGTCTCAAGCTACACCAAGTTTTCTCCATGCGGTCAGCATCACTGACGCTCTCTGGCGGCTCGTGCAAAGCTCGTACTTGCGAGGCCAGCTGCAAAGACAAAGTGCTGGAAATCCACATCGCAAAGAGCCTCTTTTCGATCTGGGGCCAGATCTGCTGCTGCACTTCCTGCACCTCCAAGCCCTCAGGCTCTGCTCCCTCTTCAGTGTTGGAGTACTGCTCCAAGTTTGCACGGTTCACGAAGCCGCAGTATCCTTCGGGAGTCAGGCCACCCGGGCGCAACGCCGCGGAGCCTCCATCTTCGACTGGCCGGCACAGTCGGTTCAGGGCACGCTCGAGACGCCGGCGCGAGACCAGAAAAGGTACTCGCTGCTTCCTGTGCACATCCTTGCTGCAGCGGCGTATCAGGAGCATTTTCATGTCTCCAACTGCAGCAGGAATGTCTCGCACGAACTGCGGGCCGTTTTGAAAAAGGTTGCCCACGTGGCCTCGCAGCTCACACTGGCCCGTGCCGTACAGCGTAAAGATCCGCACCAAGTGCTGGATCGGGGACAGGATCTCTTCCTCGAAGAAAGTCAGGGCATCGATCTCCGGGAGAGTCTCTCCCGGATCTGCGTGGTTGGCCGCCGTCAAGCGGAACGGCTCCTTGGGCAACATCGCCTTGGCACGTTCCTTGGCTTCGTGCAAGCAGTTCTCACAGATTGGCTTGCCGGCTTCCAGCCAATCGGCCTCAGGTGCCCGACAGAAGTTGGTCTTCTGAAACGCTTGGGTCTCGAAGCCTCCGGGCAGGCCACTCTTGCCTTTGCCTGCGGCAATGCCGAACCAGCCTTCCTTGCAGTAATGGCAGTCCTGAAACTCCATGCTCAGCATGTAGGAGTCCACCTCATGCACACGGTGGAAAAACGGCATTATGCGGGCTTCGGCGTCCATGCTGTTGCCGTACAACTGCCGTAAGCTCTTTGGCAGCCGAGGCCGCGGCAAGTGGTCCCCTAAAACTGTCTCACTGGCGTGCAGCTTTGGCTCATGCCATGCCTTTAATGGCATGTGTTCCACTTCGATGAGAAGCGGCTGCAGCGCCCTGCGAACACGCTCTTGGTCCACCAGGGACAGATGGCACCAAGTTCTCCGGAGGAAATCATAGCCGAAGCGAAAATCATCATCGGCTTTCTTGCCATGGCCGCTGAACAGCTCCTCGGCACAAGTAGCTCGCAGTGCCTGCAGCTCGGCCTTTCTTTGCTGAAGCATAGTCAAAAACTTTTCGACCAGAGCGGTTTCGGAGACACACAAGTCACGCTCCCAGCCTTGCACGAGTGCTTCTTGCTCCGGCGACAGATGCTGTCTGTATCTTTTGAGAAACATAGCACAAAAGGAAGAGCTTACATCAGCTCCCTGGTCAAGGCTTTGCAATGCCTTCACCAGGGAGCTCTTTTCTTGAGCTCGCAGCACGGCAGAGTAAGCTTGGACAAAAGCACTCAGCCTTGCAAAGCTTCGTTGAAGGCCGGCCAGAAAAGGCGCAGCCTCCAACTTGGACTTGTCACAAAGCACAAACTCCCAGTCTTCTAAATGCTCTTTCTGGTCGGCATTCAACAATGCCACGTGCCTGTCGAAGAAATTCTTAGCTTGCTTCCAACGTGTGTCGGAATTCGCGCGGTTGCTGCTGACAACAGCTGACAAGCTTTGCTTCTGTAGCTGAGCAATTTCAACAGCATTCTGAGCGAAGAAGGCTTGCACTTCGACAAAGGCAGGAGCACGACGCGATGCTGCAGCTTCTTTTGCCGCAGCACTCACTTGACACAACTCAGCTTCCTTTGCAAGCAAAAAATCCTTTTCCGCAGACGCCAAGCGGTCGCTATAGCGCAGCAGGAAAACACGGCAAAAGCTCGACATTTGAAATTCCTGCATGTGTCGACTCTGCAAAGCTGCCAGCAAGCTTGGCTTGCTTGAGTATCTTATCGCCTCTGCCGTCTCTGTCAAAAATGCCTCCACGCGGCAAAAGCAGCGTTGAAGGCCGGCCAGAAAAGGCGCAGCCTCCAACGTGGACTTGTCACAAAGCACAAACTCCCAGTCTTCCAAAATCTGCTGCTGAGCTGGCTCCAAGCTTGAAAGTTTTCGTCTGCAGAAATTTCTGGCTCGCTCCCACTCTGGTACCTGACTGCGCCGCTTGCTGTTGAGCAAAGCTGTAAGCGTCGGCTTCTTCATTTGCACAAGCTCCTGCGAGTAGGCTGCCAAAAACGCCACCGTCTTATCAAATGCGTCTGCCATGGCGTCCGGAGCGGTCAGAAAAGACGCGCTCCACCGTGCGGGATACACAAGGAAACGATGTCACTGGCATGTGTCTGTGGAAGTATATGCGTTCTGTGGGAACACAAACTAAAAAAAAAACATCAAGAGGTTGTCCGCCTGAGCGTGATGCTGGTAGGTCGGCTGGTGACAAACAACAAACTAGAACATTAACATGTTCTCGGCCTGTGTGTGGTGCTGGTGGGAGTGCTGGTGAAAGTGTAGTGGTGGTAGTGGTGGTGGTGATGTGAGTTGCCGCTCCGCGATTGAAGCCGGGACATGAACAAACATGAACAGTGGTGGTGGTGATGCTAGTGATGCTGGTGACGAAAACCGGGACATTGAACAAACATGACATACGCGGAGCAACTGACAAGACAGAGCCGAAACGCCACACGGTCACAGCGACATTACCTCCCTATCTATCTATCTATCTGTCTATCTACCTATCTATCTGCCTGTCTACCTCTCTATCTATCTGTCTACTTGTCTCTCTATCTTTCCAGCTTTCTATCTATCTATCTATCTATCTATCTGTCTGTCTGTCTATCTATTTAGAGCGCGACTAACTCAACAGGGCAGCGTAGGATGCCTTGCGCGTCGCCATTCCAATGCGTTTTACCACTGCCAAGCTGCATTCCATCTTAGAAATGCGCACCGCGCGCAAGCGCCACGCATTTTTTCCAAATTGGATGAAAGCCTTGCGCGTTGCCATTCCAATGTGTTTTACCACTGTCAAGCTACATTGCATCTTAAAAAACGCGCACCGCGCGCAGGCGCCACGCATTTTTCCAAGTTAGATAAAAGCCTTGCGCGTTGCCATTCCAATGCGTTTTACCGCTGTCAAGCTACATTGCATCTTAAAAACGCGCACCGCGCGCAGGCCGCGTGCGATTTTTGAAAGTTGGAGCTTCCAAAAGTAGCCCGACCCTCTCAGGTTTTTACGATTTTGACTTCCAAATGTGCACCGCGCGCAGGCCGCGTGCGATTTTTGAAAGTTGGAGCTTCCAAAAGTAGCCCGAGCATGTAGTGTTTTTACGATTTTGACTTCCAAATGTGCACCGCGCGCAGGCCGCGTGCGATTTTTTGCCAGCAATTCCGACCAAAGGCTCCGCACCCGCCGCTTTACCGAAGTAACTTCTGGGCCGTCTGGAGGCTCAAAACATTGAAAAATACAGCATTTCGCGACCTTTCTAACATTTCGCACACCATGCTTCATCTTTCTTCATCGCTTCTTCATCTTTCTTCATCGCTTCTTCATCTCTTCTTCTCTCTCTCTCTCTCTCTCTATCTCTCGCTCTGCACTGCTCTGCTTGAGTTGTCGATATTGTCGGAAGTTAGACTTCTAAACTTCCTTCGATAATAAGATATTAGATGATGCTAGGTGATGATCAGATGATGATAAAGACGATGACGAGGATGATAACTATCATCGTCGCATCCTTTGCATTGCCAAGGATGTCTAACGTCCCTTTTGATTTCTATATATAATAAGATATTAGATGATGCTAGCTAGGTGATGATCAGATGATGATAAAGACGATGACGAGGATGATAGCTATCATCGTAGCATCCTTAGCATCACTAACGGCTGTGATGATAACTATCATCGCAGCATCCCCTGCATCACCAATGCTGCGTGATACGAGATGACGACGACCATGATGATAATGGCACGGGCGTGATGATCGTTATCATCCGCGTCATGACAACTATCATCACAACATCCTCTGCATATCTACTGGTTCCTGGATAACTATCATCATGGCATCCTTTGCATTTCCAAGGATGTCTAACGTCCCTTTTGATTTCTAAATATAATAATATGTTAGATGATGCTAGGTGATGATCAGATGAGGAGAAAGATGATGACAAGGATGATAACTATCATCGAACTATCATCGCAGCATCCTCTGCATCACCAATGCTGCGTGATACGAGATGACGACGACCATGATGATAATGGCACGGGCGTGATGATCGTTATCATCCGCGTCATGACAACTAACATCACAACATCCTCTGCATCGCTACTGGTTCCTTGATAGCTATCATCATCGCATCCTTTGCATTGCTAAGGATGTCTATCGTCCCTTTTGATTTAAATATATAATAAGATACTAGAAGATGCTAGGTGATGATCAGATGATGATAAAGATGATGACGAGGATGATAGCTATCATCGTAGCATCCTTAGCATCACTAACGGCTGTGATGATAACTATCATCGTAGCATCCTCTGCATCACCAATGCTGCGTTAAAGGAGATGACGACGACCATGATGATAATGGGGGCGTGATGATCGTTATCATCCGCGTCATGACAACTATCATCACAACATCCTCTGCATCACTACTTGTTCCTTGGTAACTATCATCATCGCATCCTTTGCATTGCCAAGGATGTCTAACGTCCCTTTTGATTTCTATATATAATAAGATTTTAGATGATGCTAGGTGATGATCAGATGATGAGAAAGATGATGACGAGGATGATAACTATCATCGTAGCATCCTTAGCATCACTAACGGCTGTCATGATAACGATCATCGTAGCATCGTCTGCATCACCAATGCTGCCTGAGGGGGGCGTGATGATCGTTATCATCCGCGTCATGACAACTATCATCACAACATCCTCTGCATATCTACTGGTTCCTGGATAACTATCATCATCGCATCCTTTGCATTGCCAAGGATGTCTAACATCCCTTTTGATTTCTATATATAATAAGATATTAGATGATGCTAGGTGATGATCAGATGATGAGAAAGATGATGACAAGGATGATAACTATCATCGTAGCATCCTTAGCATCACTAACGGCTGTGATGAGAACTATCGTCGTAGCATCCTCTGCATCACCAATGCTGCGTTAAAGGAGATGACGACGACCATGATGATAATGGGGGCGTGATGATCGTTATCATCCGCGTCATGACAACTATCATCACAACATCCTCTGCATCACTACTTGTTCCTTGGTAACTATCATCATCGCATCCTTTGCATTGCCAAGGATGTCTAACGTCCCTTTTGATTTCTATATATAATAAGATTTTAGATGATGCTAGGTGATGATCAGATGATGAGAAAGATGATGACGAGGATGATAACTATCATCGTAGCATCCTTAGCATCACTAAACGGCTGTCATGATAACGATCATCGTAGCATCGTCTGCATCACCAATGCTGCCTGATAAGAGATGACGACGGCCATGATGATAATGGGGGCGTGATGATCGTTATCATCCGCGTCATGACAACTATCATCACAACATCCTCTGCATATCTACTGGTTCCTGGATAACTATCATCATCGCATCCTTTGCATTGCCAAGGATGTCTAACATCCCTTTCTGATGCTGATGAGGATGAAGCTTTGGTTATACTTATGCGCCAACCACCCTTCCCGTGCGCCTCCCCTTTTTAGAGAAAGGGTCGGCGGATTATGTGACAGATAAAGTGGAAGGAGTGAATTCTGAACAGAGATGCAGGAGTGATATGACGAACGTCTTCGAAATATAATGGTTTGTTTGTGGTCATTCCCGTCTTTCTCATTCATATGCTCTTTTTTCTTCTTCCTTTTTTACATACTATGATTGTCTGTATATTTGTATTCAGATTCTATGTTCTGTTGTTCATCATCGATAATCGTTTTTGTTTTCCCTCTCTTTCATTTTTATCTCTAATTCTTGTTGAGACTGTCAACCACTAGAAGTCTTCCCAGCCTTTCCATTCCTTTCTTCTCCAGTTCATTGTATCTTCTCTTTATTTCTGTGTGCTAGCAATTCTGTTTTCCAGGATCTTGTTACACGACATGATCTTGCAGACAGGTAGGATGGTAGGACTTCTAGAGTCAGCTCAATGAGATCGGTGAGATCGGCAACTGGACCATGTTTCAATTTGAACTTGCGAGAGCAGCACGCTCCAAAGACAACGTGCTCACCGCTACACCGGAGCAACCGAGGCCCCAGCCTAGCAAAGCCGCAAGCTCGACACACGTTCGACTCCCCACAGATCCGAAATAGAGCGACAAGCAATAAAAACAGCTTAAAATCAGCCTTAAATGCATTCAGCTCTTGAACCTTACAGCAAAATCAAAGCAACCAGTAAAACCCACCCACTTCAGTTTACCGTTTTTTCTTCCCCATTCTGGCGATCCGCCGATCATGCAAATTCCGAGTTAGGGGGGGGCGGGGGATGGGGTGATTGAGGGGGGGGGAATGGCAGATCAAGCCTTGACGCTAAGCACGTCGCTCCCTTCTGGTCGCCTGGGCCCTGGGTACCATTTTGGGGTAGGTGCACCATCCATTTTAGTCTATTTGAGTGGGGATTGGGATGTTCACTGGGGGTACGATTTGGATTTTGCCCCATGGCCAGCTATCCCAAGGACCCAGGACAGGCGCCCGAGAGCGCCTTCGAGTTCCAGCCGACCAAGATCGGGACCATGGTGGGAGGATTGGAGACTTGGCCTTGGAAGTCGCCGAGTCAAATAGGTGGCACGGTGGATTGTTCCAATCCTGGCAACTGAATTGGAGGCACCAGTTGGGTGAATTTGGACCGCCATACTCCCTCTTGGCAGAAACCGCGATTTTTTTTCGCACGGACCTGGACACATTGTATTGCCTTTCCATATTTGGAGGGAGACGAGAAGTGGTTTGGTTCAAGGGCAAGGCAATTCATCCCTCGGCCTTGCCACAGACCTTTGAACAGGTTTCGTGCCCCACCAACGTGCTGCAATTCACTAGTGCTTCAGGTGTGACAAGGTTGAGTATTGTAGGTAAATGCCAACCACAAACACACTAAGTGAGAAAGTTAACGCACGGTGGCAGAACATCTTGAAGTGCTTTGCGCCGATCTCCCTTTGGTGTAGGTCGGTCCGTGAAACAGCAACGTATAAACATGAATTGGGTGTGTTCCTTTTAGGTGCCAGTAGGACCCCTCACAATCGAACTCTGGCCTGACAACTTTCAGCTGGTGCAGTTGTAGCCTTTCTCCATCTTTCTCCACTTTGATGGCATTCGAAGGCCTGTCACGTATCAACTTTGCTGAGGTGTCCAACTCCAACTGGAAGTATGCGGGCGGCAAGCACATCGCAGGCTTTTGGGCATTGGACAAGAATGAGCCTTGGCTGCTGGATTCCTAAATTTCCACCGTGCCGGACTGTTGAGGTCAGGACGCCTTCCATTTGTTGAATTTTCAGGAATCAAAACACACGATGAGGTGAGCTTCCAAAGACTGCATGCAAGCCAACATCCGATGAATGTAGGCTTCAGAAGCAGCTTTTAAAGCTGCTTCTGAAGCCTAAATGTATCGGATGTTGCCTTGCATGCAGTCATTGGAAGCTCACCTCATCGTGTCACTTCAGGGATAGGAAAGGGCGGAGATGATTGGCCCGATGACCACAGAGTTTGCCCGTTCGGCAATCCAGCTAAGATTCTTTGCGTTTGATGAGCCTACCACTACTGTACAGGGGTTGTTTATCGTTGTTTGTCCCTCAATGCGTGTCGCAGTCAAGTACCATCTCAGGAGCTGTACTGCCCCAGCGTGGGCCGCACAGACCCAGTGGCGGATGAGTGGGAGCGACGCGCCTTATGCATGCAACCTGGCAGCACATCGCAGGCGAACTCTGTGTGTCGCCTTCGCCCGGAGCGATCTTAAGTCGCCCATGTTGCTTCCGTTCGTCGGGTCTTTGATTTCATGTAGGGCTTTGGAATCCGGGGCTGACGTTGAACTTTGCCCCGTAACGGCTAGATGGATGCAGTCTTTTCCGCTTTGCACGCAATATCAAAGCAAGTGTGGAGTTTCAATTGCGCAATAAGGCTTTAAAGTATTATTTGCAGACCATAGAATGAATAATATTCCAATAACCATGCCAATACCATGGAATATACCCTGACAAATGCAAATCATACAAGTAGTATCATGAGTACTCCGGTGACACATATGGCCCTTAAGCCTTTGGCTCAAGAACGGTAGCAAAATGGAATCCTGGTAAGTGGAAACATGGACCAAAACCTGCGGTTTGCCCCTCCTGTTGAATTTTGAGCCACAGCCATATGACCCGCGCTTCTCCATGCCTGCGCTCAGCATGGGCGTGGATGCGGACACCCGCGCCGAGCCCAAGCTGGACTGCAAGGAGGATGACCTGCTGAAGTTCAGCGGTTGCTTTGGTCCCAACGGCGGGCGCGCTCGATGGGCTATCCCGGAGCCAACAACAGAGCCAAAAACTCGCAGAGCCAAAATATCCTTTTTTGCAATCTCATAGAGCCGAAGAATCACGGGGCCTTTTTCCGGCTATCCCTAGCCCCGACCAGGGGCTCAAAGAGTTTTTTTGTTCAATGGGTGTATTGCCAAAAGAACCAAGCTTTGTATTGCCAAAGCCCCATGCTCCATCCTGCTTCCTAGCTGGCGGCCGTTTTTGTTTTGTTTCCCGGGCGAAATGTGGGTCTCGCCCTGCTTGCTTGCGGTGTTGATGCTTAAGTGGCTGTGACCTATTAACCAATGTCATCAATATGTTGTCACCTTGATGCTTTTCCCATTGATGCTTCTCATTAGACTGTGAGTGCTCCTTCTCAAGGAGGTTGAAGTTTGGCGCTGATTGCCGTGCTTCCATCGTTTGATTGCTTATGTCCATCATGGCTTGTTTGGTTCACATTCCGTTGTTCCATGTTGCGCATTTGTTCTGCGACATTGACAGCATCTTCCGTCATTGTTCAGTCTCGCTAGCTAGCAAGACAGTGTCATGGTATCAGTTACACGCAGAGCAAAGACCTTTGCACGATTTGGTAGAGCTGACGATGCATACTCGCCGTATCGATGTTTGGGGTGCTAAATTGGTCAAACGCTTCGTGTATGGGCTTTTCTCTTTTCAATTGCATCGAACGTTTTGCACCTGCTATCCTGTACTCGCGCAGAAGGTAGGTTTGTTATCCTCCACGCTTTGCCACTGAACAGTGAGCACATTTGGCACAGATGCTTATATAGTTGTTGACCAATCAGCAGCTCTTTGCATCTGAAGTTCCGCAGTGCAGAGTCATGGAGGGCTGCTTCCCACTAGAGGTCGATAGTTTCCTCAACTCTCCGTGTTGAAGGAAGCAACCTCGGTAGGGTTTGCCGCATTGGGCTTGCCAATGCTTGCTGAACCTCGGGCCACACAGCTAAGGCCTTTTCCAACGATCTTTGGGCGATGAGTTTGGCAATGCCATTCGCGGTGACATCGCCAAACTCTCCGCATCTTACTTTGTGATCATTGCAGCCTGGATTGAATAGACAAAGCGGGGTGCATTCGGGGTTCTCAAGCCCTCTTGTAGCAGGCTGGATTTCAGGCAAGTGCCTCACCCGCTTATCCACACGCTTTGTTTGTAGGGCGAGGCTGCAAGGCAGCTTGCAGCTGCAGCTCTTGGCAATAGCTTCAAGCTGGCTGTGGTCCTTAACAGTGTATCAGAGCTATGCAAGATGAGTGAAGTGTTGTTTGGGCACAGTCGTACACATCAAGCTGTTTTGTCTTTGAGACAAGTTTTGCCTAGCCAGCAAACCCTTTGGGCAGTGCACTCTGAGGTCTACTGTGCTGCACCATGGCGGCAAACGCGCGTGATGCATGGCCCGTCGTTTGGAAGCGTTGACGCGAGGGAGAGTACAAGCCCATATGATCAACATGTGTGCTGCAACTTATATGAGATACAAGCGGTGACAGCCGGACAGAGAAGTCTCCCTGTCCAGTGGTGCCTTGGATTATTTGAAACCTCACCTCATGAAATGCAAAAGGACTTGCGCGATTCGTTTTCGGGAGAAGACTTGGTGTTCCTTGTTTGACATTTGAGCAGCGTTTTTTAATCAAATGAAAGGGTTTATACAAAAAGGGAACTGCATGTACTTTGCGGAGGCAATCCTGGTTGGGGGCGTAGGCTCGCGTAGGCTTCAGCGCGTAGGCTGTTGTGTCACCGCTCGCGTAGGCTTTTCGCGTAGGCGTTTGTTGAACCAATCATGACTCAGTGCTGTTTGCCAAGTATAAATGAATTTGCTTCTTTTGCCTTCCTTCTGTTTGTTCTGGTCCGCGTAGGCCCCGCGTAGGCATTCGCGTAGGCTTTCAAGGCATTTTGGGTACGTAGACCTTTTCTGGCAGCCAGATCCTTGGACAGATGCGGGCTTCTCACTTGTACTGCAATTCTGATCTTAGAGCCGGAGCTGCCAAAACTGCACTTGTACTGAAAAGTTGCGATTTTCCAGCTGTAGCTGCCACAGTGCACTTCGACACTTGAACTCAACATTTGCCCGCGTAGGCATTCGCGTAGGCACCTGGAAGCTGACTTGTGCTCGCGTAGGGACCCCTCGCAGGCCGCGTAGGTTTGCGTAGGCCTTCGCGTAGGCATGCAAGTAGTGTATAGGGCTCGAACCACCAAAAAAAACACTGCTCATTTGTCTTGCTTTTCACCAATCAAATTCAGCATGGCCCTTGGCCCCAGGGCCCCAGCATCTCAGCTCAGCCCCGGCATCTGAGATCATGATCGGCAAGATGGACGCCGTGCACAGCGGCGTGGTGCTGTCCATGGTGGCGGTGCTCATCGTGGGCCTGACCATCGGGTCCACTCTGGGGCTCATGGGCTACTTCGGGGTGCCCAACGGCCGCTGGGCATGCCTTAGCTGCCGCTTGAGTCTTGCATGCAGGTGCCGGGAGCGGCAGGGGTGCAATTGGCTGAAGGTACATCTGTGACATGCGATCCATTGACCAGGTGCCGCAATAACTCGACTTGTTCAAGTATCAGCCTTGTGCAAAGCAGCCGAGCCTCTGACCTGAGGAAACCTGAACAACAACCTCTACTTCTTGCTTTTGGGTCTTGGCGTTGATGACGCTTTCGTCCTCAGCTCCGAGTTTGCGCGCCACCTGACCGACACGAGAGCAAAGGAGGGGCAGGGTCACATGCCAGGAGTTGGTGGACCACGGAAGCAAACGATGACCAAAGCCATATCAAAGCAGATCCCTTCGGTCACAAGCCAAGAAGGGTTATCCATGTTCAAGATAGAGAGCCTCATTTGGGCCATGTCCGTGCCAGTTGCGCAGGGTGAGGACATCTCAATTGCGGAGCTGATTGCTCGCACGGCCCGCACTGGAGGTATCTCTGTACCTTGGTGCTATTAGCGTTCAGCAGTTGAATCTGCGACTTGCCGTTTCCGGCGCTGAATTTTGCCGCACGAAGAGCCTTTTCTATAGAAAAGTCAGAGAGTGCGCAGATACGAGATCAACAATTCACGGGCCTCGCTCAGATCCGTTGGCCATCAACATCTCTTTGGCTTTGCCTGTTGGCCCTGATGTTCCATTGGGCAGACTGCTTCGTTTGGCGAAGTCGCCCACATCCGCTGAGGTGCTCATCACCTCCGCCACTGACGCTTTGGCGTTCCTGGTTGGCGCCACCACCGTGCTGCCGGCGCTGGGCTGGTTCTGCACCTACGCAGGCAATCAGTAGGGGCAGGGGCAGGGAAATCATTAGAGTCATGGAGATCAAGCTTTGACAGCTTCGGCCAAAGCTTCTCAACGTGGCGAACAAGGGCGTGGACAGCACAAGAGATTCCGTGGGCGGGCAAGTCGACATGTCGGACCTCAGCATGAGCGACCGCCTTAACTTTCAGAAGAGACCGGGCGGACATATTCTTGGGGTAGCGTACTGAATCAGGTTCAGAACGAGGTAGGAACACCCCCAAACCGAGGCATGGCCACAATATTTATACGTGCAATGATGTGGAATGCTGGTAGGGAGGCACTAGTACGAGCCTTGCAGCTGCAGCAGGGCATCCCAATGACGTGGCATGTCCAGACTCACTACAGATGAAGCTTCCACAATGCTGGCCAGAGCGAGACGATCTCTGGCTATTTTTCTCCAAATTTGGGTCCATGTCAAAAGATGCCCAGAACGAGGTCAAACAACAGAACAAGGCCTTGAGGCAGTCCAAACGAGCACTTGCCCATGTTGCCGCCACAGATGCCCCTCCAACACTTCTCCGTGATACTGGGCGTGATGGCTTTATCTTGATGCTGCTGTGCAAAAACTCCAGCGGCAACAGCACCGGAGACAGCGCAGACGGCAAGCCAGTGCGCAAACGCATTGACTTATAGGGGGTTTAGATCAAACAACATGCGGCGTTGCAAAACGAGGTCAGTCAGTCAAAACGGTCGCGGGCTTGGAGAACGAGGTGGTAACCCGACACATACTGATTGTTATCGCCTCTTTTATCTGTCACCGAGCTTGGGCCGCTTTTGTTCATTGGTGCCCCGCCCTGCAGCCTTTGGACCAGCGCGCATCAGATAGCATCACCGGGCTGACACGGGTAAGCTGGAGTGCGGCCTTTGGAACGCGCGCCGTTCTCACCTGGATGAAATAGCTGCTCGCCAATCTGTTGACTACGATCCACCATGGCCTAAACAGGGTGCTTCATCTCGGTACTGAGCAGGTCACAACGGTAAGTATGAGCCTTGCGCCACGCATTTCAATTGAAGCCGAGAGAAGCCTGCACAGGAGCTGGCTTACAAGGGGGGAGCCTTCGGGGGAATTTGGGGGGAGTCCTGGAACTGTCCTGGAACATATCTAATTCAAGGGCATATGGTGTTTTTTGCATTGGCGTATTTTTCCAAAGTAAGAAGGGAGCAAAAAATGTTCCAGTCAACCCAGGCGGCCCAGGCGCAGTCAGGTTCGTTCGAATTGCCAGGCGTGTCCATTGTCCTGTGCTACACCTTCCAGCTGACAGTGTTCCTTCCCGTCCTGGCATTGAACGCCCGACGCAGCCTGGGATGTGTATGGCAACCTTTCCACCCAAAAAAAAACGGAAGCCATTCCTCCCATAAGGCGTAAGAAAACAAAAACTTGCAGAGGTTCCAACTGTTGGGCCACACAAACTGCTGCCTGGGCTGCTTAGTATGAGGCAATGTATCTACTATGACACGATATGAATTATGCATAGTTTGGATACATAGTTCTACATGCTTGATCTCATAAAATATGTATGGTTCACACCAAATCTCAGGCATTAATCTCATGCTTTTCAGTGACTTTCTTGCAGGATGGACGCAGATGATTTACGTCAGTTCATGCGGTGAATGAATTGATATGAGGGAAGCCATAGACTTGTGAGTCTCTACTGCAATCATACATGTGTGACGGTTACTGGGTGAAGGTTGTGCTCCGGAGGGTGCAGAAGTCAGAAGTCAGAATCCAAGGCACTCGCTCAAGCCGCATGGATTGCTGCTGCTGCCTCAAGCTCTCAGAGCGGTCCGTGGAAGAGCCACAGGGATGCTGCTGCTGCTGTTTGCCGCAGAAGGCACGTGAGAAGCGCTGCACCCAACTCATGACTCTCATAACCAGATCGCTCCGTTGAAGCCTGGCTTTTTGCCACTTTGGCATTGAGTAGGCGATTTTGGCAGGCAATTGTTGAGGGAGATGGAGGGGCAGATTGGATGCTTGAACCTGTACTTCTGGCAAGACACTTCGGGCAACGGCCAGGGTCATCCCAAACTGCACAGCTGCCTCAGCGTTTTCTTGAAACAAGCAATAAGCTGTTGTTGTTCAATCGTATCAGGCACTAGTGTATGGTTGCAACCCTTCTGACTTGCAGCTTGCCTACAGAGCTCTTCAAAGCTTGCCATCTACAGATTACTAGATTCAAAGAAAGGTGTTTTCTCGTCCCTGTTTAATTTAGCATGAGGCATCCGAATGGGAGGCTGGATGTAAAGCGTGTTGGCACTAGATCCGGCATTCATGTCTGGATCCCCTTCAGCGATCTTCAGCGGTCATTCACTGGCGAGAGCTGCTGCGAAGAGGCAGCTCTCATTTGGGTGTGGGTCGAAATTAAACCACCTGGGGACCACAGGTTTTGTTCCATGTTGCCACTTACCAGGGGTTTCAGGAGCCTCGCCTTTGTATTGGCTAAACGTCGTTCGCTCCTTTGCTTGGTTCTTGGCGTCCGGCCATCCGGCCACTCCGCAGGTGCTGAAGGGAGGCTTCATCCGGAAAGGCCGGTGGCAATCTTGGCCTGTCGAAGTGCTCCGTGGAAGATGGTTTTTCCGGGCTTTCATCCAATGTTGGCCCAGGATCTAAGTAGAACCCTCCCATTAGTAGGGGGGTGTTCCCTCCAAATGTGGTCTGAATCTCCACTAAAAGGGGACAACTTTCCTATTAATCAACCAGGGGGTTATTAATCTGGGGTTAACATTACTGCCTTGCGATCTGAGCCGAGGTTTCGCAGGCGTCCCCAAATACAAACCTTTCCAACGCGGTCGATCCGCGGGCATGATGCTTCCAACCAAAAACCAAGTTACTGGAGCCATGCTGTCAGACTTGCGTTGTCTCAGTCGGGATGAACTGCAAAGCTCTGCACTCAATGAATGCCTCTTAACGTTTGACAGGCTTGGTCAGCTTCACCGAGCAGGCTACAAAGCCGGTGGGCCAGGCAACTCTGCCGATCTCGAATTTGGAGCGTGGATCTCTCCTGGCATGCGCCTTTCAATGCTCCGAAGCCTGCAGATCGCCAAGTGGTTCCCCGAAGCTTTTTTGTGCTTTGTCTTGTGGCACTCGATTTTTCAAAATGAGCGGCTCCGAATATAATCCAGTAGCATGGCAATCAGGGTTGCTTAAGTTCTGTATGCAGCCACCATGGGCCCATGCCCCTCAAGCACAACATGGAGAATACTCCTCCAAAGGGCATGTTGAGGGCCCTCGTCAAGGAGCTGACACCAACATGTGCACAGTTGGAATTCAGGGGGACAGACGTAGAGACATCAGAACGGACAAGGGCGCAGAAACGTCGAGACGCCGCAGGCAAACAGCTAAACACTCACTTGGAAACTTATCAGCTTTCTCACTGTCCGATCAGTTGGTGACTGGCTTTCTATCCTGTTTGTGGCACATACTTGAAGTGTTGAAAGAGAGTTAAGAGGAGGCAACTATCTCAGCAATCATGGAATCTGCCCTCGCACGGACAGATTGTGACCTTCATCATCTTCGCCATCATCACGGGGGTCGGGATCTATGGAAGCACTCAGATCTACAAGGAGCCTTCAGCCGGTGAGAGGTTGGGAAGTCAGGTGGGCCGCAGAGATCATGTGGCTATGTCTTTTCTTGAGGCTACCCTTTTTTGGCACTGGAAAGGAACACCAAAAGGCCCCACCTTTTGATTGGGGGGGTCCCCAAAAGAAGACACACCCATGTATATAAAGGCTCTCTCAAGGTTCATAGGCCAAAGCATCGCGAGTGCCTGACAAGTTTGCAAGCTATGCACAGGATTTCAAGCTGGAATGGTTCATCCCCGACTCCTCGTATGTGCTTCCCGGCAGCTGTTAGTTTAGGGCAAGTGTCCACGATCAGCAGACGTGGTCAATCCCGGCGTGTGTTAGCTTGATGAGTCCAACTGGGCGACAGAATGTTGAAAACAAGGGCCTCAGTCCACTTGACAGAGCCCGGCACGATCATTGCAGATCGTGGCCGCAGCGTGCCAAGAGCATTTGCCATGTTTGACATGTCTACATCTGTCGAAATGATGAGATTGAACTTTATGGGGCCTGGAACTGATTTATTTTAGTCAAGGACCAATGTTCAAGCGTTGTTTTGTACGCTGCAAGACCTGTTCAGCAAGTGGACAGAGCCCAATCTATGTACACCATATCCACTGTATAACAAAGGAAGCATGAACCCCGCATGGCATCAACCTTCGGGCTTGCCATCCACGCTGAATCTGAGGAACACCTTCTTCAACATCAATCGTGAGAACTTCGCCACAGGCAGGTTGCAATTTGGCATGTCCAGTCCTAAGAAGCCAATTTGGCAGTCGAGCTGCAACGATTCCACTTGGGGTGCCCAAGTTTTGGTTTCTGATTTGATTTACCACTGTCACAAGTTTTTTTCAGGGGCCATTTGGTAGCTTCAGCCAAGCGCATGGTTCAGAAGGACTGAAGCTTGCAGGCACGCCCATTACTGTGAACTTCCCCATGTCGCCTGACGTGTACGACCAGCAGAGCAATCTCTATGATATCTATGGATACCTGAACACCAGCAACCTCGTCAATCACGCAACTTGGCTGCTGGGCCCTGAAGGTTTGGTGACAGACCTTAAGTCGAGACTCTTGGGTCGTAGGACAGTTGGGACTCACCTCGCCAGGCAGGCAGTGTTCTTTGCTTTCGAAATTCATAGGATATAGCTCTGACGCCATTGTTTTGATTGAGCATGCAATGGCCACCGTTCATTGCTCACCCTTCTGCCCTGAGAGGCTGCATCTTAAAACGCGTGCAACGAAGAGCGCAAGGAAGAAAAGAAACGCGGCGACACAAATTTACGCAACAAGACACAGATGCAGGGGTGAGACCAAGCACATGCTGTCTCGGCCTGGTGGATGCAATGCTGCAAGTCTCGGAGTGCCTGACCCTAAAAGTGACTCTCCGCCTTCCCCTCAAGCCATTTCAAAGCAGAGGATGCGGTGGTGGACAGCTGGCACATGGAGTTCATGGAGTGGGCCACCGCCCCGAACCAGGCGACAAATCGTGAGTTGCCATGGTGGAAACCATGGCATGGGTGTATTTGGGGTGTTGAACCTTTTTTGGGAGCTGGTGCGGCCTTGTGCCGCCTTGTAAAGGGGAGACCAAACAGGGCCCTTACTTTTTTGACAAGCCTTCATTTGTCGAGTGCATCGTTGCACCGCTTTGTTGCCTGACTTTCTTGCAATGCAGATTCTCATCTTCTCATCTGGCCGTGTGTCATTTTACCAAGCAGCATTATCGACAAGTTTGGGTGTGTCACTTCAATCTAAGGTCCCATACCCCACGTGGAGATACCCCAAGAACATCTAACGTTCCAAGCAACGATGTGGGCGTGTCTTTTTAGGGCACGCCCCAAAATGGCGTTTTCGGTTTGGTTTCCCTTTGACACCACAAGAAAGGGATAACGACACCCAGTTGGGGTAACCCCAGGTCGCCACGCTGGATGACACCTTCTCACCGGCGCGCAGCGACGCGCAGGCTGTGGCTTGGAAGCAAGCGGAGCGATTGCGAGGCACGGCCCCCTTGTTTTCATGGAAGTTACCGACACCACTTGCATTGCGTCTTGCATATTATGCATATTTTAACGCCTCCGGCTCAGGCCGCCGACATTACAGGCCTGCTTTCTTATTTGCAACCCTTAGGAATTGTCCGCTTGCCCCCCTTCCCCGCTCAGATGCAAACCGGCATCCACAGGCGCACAGATGCCCACAACCGCTGACCAGCCTGGTGCAAACATGTGAACGCACCGCTTTGATCTCCATCCTTGGACCACCCCCCAAGTTTTAACACTCCCTTTCATCCAAAGATCTGCTTCTGCTTTAGTTTCCATACGACAGACCTCGGCCGGTTCTGTTGAGATCCTTTCCCCCCTTTCCCCCCTAAGGCCTTTTCCCCCCTGAGATCTTCTCCCTTTTCCTCCCTAAGATCTTTTCCCACCTTACTATTGAGATCCTTTCCCCCCTGTCCCCCCTAAGGCCTTTTCCCACCCTTAGTTCTTCTCCCTTTTCCTCCCTCACATCTTTTCCCCCCTTTTCCGCTTAAGATCCTTTCCCCCGTTTCCCCCCTAAGGCCTTTTCCCCCCAAGATCTTCTCCCTTCTCCTCCCTAAGAT
The DNA here is from genome assembly GCA_963377175.1 of Effrenium voratum. Lineage (NCBI taxonomy): Eukaryota > Dinophyceae > Suessiales > Symbiodiniaceae > Effrenium > Effrenium voratum. The sequence goes on along the minus strand of CAUJNA010003645.1, from coordinate 423,108 downwards.
CTTTCCCCCCCTTTCCCTGTTGAGATGCTTTCAAGGCCTTTTCAGGTCTTCTCCCTTTTCCTCCCTCAAATCTTTTCCCCCCTTTCCCGTTTGAGATCCTTTCCCCCCTTTCCCCCCCAAGGCCTTTCTCCCCGCTGAGATCTTCTCCCTTTCCTCCCTGAGATCTTTCCCCCCCTTCTCCCTAAGCCTTTCCAGATCTTCTCGCTTTTCCTCGCTAAGATCTTTTCCCCCTTCCCCTTTCCCGGTTGAGATCCTCTCCCCCCACCCGATCTTCTGCCCAGTTCCCCCCCTAAAATCTTTTTCCCCCCTTTCCCTCGAAGATCTTCATTTCCCTTCACATTCCCTCTTCGGCTCATGTTCCTTTATGTGTGTTTGTTCCCTTTCTTTCATTTCACTTCATGTCATTAATTTCCATGTATTTTCCAGATGTTCCTTCACCAGCATGGGCAACATCCCCAGCATCACTTGCATCATCCGCATCCTTGGCAGGCGCTGATGCGGATGATGCAGGTGATGCTGGCGATGTGCCGCTGGAGCTGCTAAGGATGCGCTGCGGACCCGGGGGAATCAAACACCCCAATGTTTTACGCAACTGTGTTTCGCACAGCCCCCAAAAGAAAGGATTTAGTGATTTAGTGGAACGTCTTGGAATGGTACGTGGACCAAGGGGAGGGGTAACAGGTGAGGAGGTAAGGAGCATTATCAAGGGCGGGTAAAGGCCGGCCAGCCTCAGTGGCCGTTTTATCAACAGTGGCTAATTTATCAAAGGCAATGGCCAGATTAAGGCCGATGGCTGCCCATGGCCGGTTGTCGGCGGATATATATATATATATATATAATCGCGCCTGTGTCGGCGGATATATATATATATATATATAACCCATAGATGGGCCTTCGCTGTTGGATCCCACACGTGGCCAAGAAAGAATGCAGCGTCTTTGAAATCAATGCTTCTCACTGACCCGTTTGTCACGCGGACGAAGGTACTGGTATACAGGTCTGAAAGGTTGCTGGCGTTGTGGTTGTTGTCGGTGTGTGTGTGTGTGTTCCCTAACTCTTGACACGATTATTTCAGCAACCTGTCGAGGATCATGCTCTTGCTTCATGATTGCTTCGCCAAACAGAGAAGCCGGCCATGTAGCACAGGTTCTGCCAATCCCAGTCAAGCTAAGACCATACTCAATAGTACAGCAACAGAAAGACGGCGCTCTTGACCGACCTTACGATGTTTTCTGCTGTAGCCACAAAGTCTTTAATTATTTTTTGACAACTACCTACCATGAAGTTGCCTTGCATAAGGTCTTTACGGACAAGACGGAGTTCTACACCGCACTGCATTTCTGGTCTCCTGGCAAGCAGCTTCAGAGCTTCACGCTCAATTCAGAAGGAAGAGCTGGCCAAAGATGATCAACACGCTGGAAACGGGGCAAGGTTTGAATGCTCATGATCGTGGGTTCTCTATGAATGGTGTGCGCGAGTGTGTCACAGGTCCTGGCATCAATGCACAGCACCAAGCAACTGAGCAACCACACGTCGCATGTCATTGTAGGTGTGTCTATGTGTATTTGCACGCGGGTATGCCTATGTAAGTCTAAGTGCATACATGTACGCGTTACAAACATGTATACGAAGATGCACACATTTGTACATATATGTGCAGAATGTGTATTACATGCTCTTGCTTGACCTGACGCCGTTGCATGTTCGGTTGAACATGGCTTGCAATGGCTGAGGACACGCACGCATGCACGCACGCACGCACGCGCGCGCGCACGCACGCACGCGCGCACGCACGCTTGCACACGCGCAAACGCGCGCAAACGCGCGCAAACACGCAAACACGCAAACACACAGACACACGGACACAGACACACACACAAACAGCCAGCCAACCCACCTACCCCACACGCCCACCCACGCACGCACGCACGCACGCACGCACATCCACACACACACACACACCCACGGGCCCACGGACGCAGGCACGCACGCAAGCAAGCGCATGCACACGCGCGCACGCCCGCGCACATACAGACACACAGACACACTCACCCACAACCGCACACCCCACGCACACACACCCACACACCCACACACACACGCACCCACACACACACGCGCGCGCACGCACGCACGCACGCACGCACGCACGCACGCACGCACGCACGCACGCACCCACACACACACACACACACACGTGCACACCCGCGCGCACGAGCACGCGCACGAGCACGCGCACACGCATGCGCACGCGCACGCGCACGCGCAGGCGCACGCGCACGCGCACGCGCACGCGCACGCACACGCACACGCGGCGCGCACGCGCACACGCACACGCGCACGCACACGCACGCACACGCACACACACACCCACACACACAACCGCACACACACACACACATGCACACACAGAGGCACTCACGCACAGTCGCACACGCGCACACACGCGCGCAGGCACACCCCCACACACACACACACACACACGAACGCGCACACGCACACACACACACACACACACACACACACCCACACCCACACGCAGACACACGTACACACACACACACGCAATATGCATATTTGCACACTCAAACATGCATATCTGTACGTATGCTAAAGGCACAAGTGCACACATGCACGTGTACGCCCCCACGCCCTGCGCACACACACACACACGCACACACACGCACACACACGCACACACACGCACACACACACGCCCGCGAGCCCGCACACACACGCACGCGAGCCCGCACGCACACGCACAGACGCCTGCGCGCACTCTCACGCACTCGCAAGCACACAAGCGCAAAAACACGCAAGTACTCAGGACACAACGTACACAAAATACCACGCACGCATGCGCATGCACACGGCACAGGCAACACAATCCACAATGCACACACGCACTATGCGGATCACGCGCAAGACACCACACACACACACCACGCTCACACAGACACAACGCACGCACAGACACAGCACACGCACAGACACAGCACACACACGCACATAAAATACGATTGGCTGTGCGTCTCAAATTGCACACCGGCATGTGGACCTAGGAAGCCTTGTGAATCATGCAACATTGTGCAGAGCGTTCACCAGTCTGGGTTTCTTCACTGAGATCAGGCTTTTTGACCCATTTGACCATCTATAAAGAGTTGCCTTGCATTGTTTCTACCGGCGAGGGACACTACTGTATCTATGTCTTGTCGCTTCCGTGCATCAGTTATGTTGAGACAAAGGTCGACAGTCAACACCCTGGACTCATGCAAACGCACACCTGGTGGAAGATTGCAGCTAGCATAACCCCCCCTCACTGCTGCTAGACTCCAGGATGCAGCCACTTTTGTGTGGCAGGCCATATAAGCGCTTGCCTGGATAAGATCATCTAGGCCCCTCCACAGCTACCGTTGCGTTCTGACTTCTGATGCTCCAGTCTCAAGCTGCCGCTCGATGTAGCACGCAGTGAGGGCCTAGCCGGCCACATAGCCGGCGAAGGTACCGCAATTCCGTGGGCTCCCGCTACCGCAACTCCTTGAAGTGGAATGACCAGGACTAGCAGCTCTCGGCTCGACCCAATCGGATCCATGGAGCTTCTGTGTCAGTCTTGCGTGGCTTTGGATTTCTGTTTGGGCCCCTGAGATCAGCAGGGCATCTTGTTAAAGGCAAGGGAACTGGTAATCAAGTTTGTGCACTGAAGCTTCTCAGCGTGGGTCTAGTGGCGTGAGACGATGCTACATGTTGCTTATCGGGTGGTACAGAACAGCGGCAACCGTGGTCGGGCTGGCAAAGCCGGGATCAGCACTGGTCAGGACTGCCAGGTGGACTCCAACATGGATATGCTGCCTGCTGGTTGCGTCCCGTCAGGCTCTCAGTGAGTCTTTCTGTTGGGCTCCTCGCCACCTTTCTCGTTGAAAGTTTTGCGCAATGGCCGCTCAGGACAGTGACAGCTACATTGAGATGTACGTGTAAGATATAGCTGCGTGTGATATGCGTGTCACGTATTAGCTATGAATACATTTTATGCATGCATATGGATACATGCATGGACGTACTCTATAGCATTCACAAGGGTCAAAGGACAAGGCAGCGCGCCAGGACCGATGGCTTGGCTGCCTCGCGCTTCAACGCGGAGTTGTCCCTGGCGGCCACGGACCGGGGCACCGACCGATACATCACCATGACCTCCATGCGCGGCGAGGTACCGGCGGCAGACGGATATGAAGCAAAGAGCATGTTGAGAGTGCTGGACATGTCCAAGCGCAAGTTGGAAGCTGTTGTGAGAAAAAACATGCTGTTTCGCTGCAAGCATATTTGAAGTGTGTGGGTTTCCCTTCTTGCGCTTTGAGGATTGCATCTGGTGGCATGAATGGGACATGCAGGGTACTTTGGAAGCGACTTGGGAAGGCTCTGAGCATGAAAGCAAATTTCAACAAGGCATGGCCCAATACCGGTTTAGGCGAAAGCAAAGCTTCTCAGCTTGTCAAGCAGTTTTTGATCGTCTCATTCAAGTGGGGGAATCCTTGCAGCAAACTTTCCTTTTGGTTTCCCTCTTAAACCACAAAGGTATATACCCTCAAAACCAGCCACACCCATGTCTGTTCAGTGTCCTTCAATTCCGCACTTCTGGTTTTAGCAAAGCGGCTGCTCACATACTGATGTAATGAATGCGGGACTCACGCATACGGCCTGTGGATGTGCAGGTGGATCGACTCTACAGAGGTGCCTTCCCATACAGCTTCGACTTCCTGTACTGGGAAGAGGTCTGTGCACAGCCAGCAGTGTGGCACTTTCGGCTGAGAAGTGCCTCATGTTTCTGTGTTTGGGTTGCTGCCTTGCCTGATACGAGTGAACACGCCAACATAGACACACAGACGCACCATAGCAGGAAAACTGAGATCGTGAGGCCCATCAGCTTATACGGCGTGTTGTTACCTGTCTTTGGCCGAGGCAAGACTCTTCGGATTATGTAATTCAGTGCCAGCAATGGTTCACCAACCCTCGAAGCTCCTTGCCAACCTTTCAAGCCGGAAAGATGGGTACCGCTTTTGGTGCAGGTGGGCGTCATTGACGCTGAGCTGATGAGGAACCTTGCAGTTTGCGGCGGTGTGATCTTGATCGTGATCTTCGCCTTGGTGCCGAATCCGCGGATCGCGATTTGGGCGGCTCGGTTTTCTTCTTGATGCCCTGGCCGCCACATGCTTCTTATGCAAGGAGCACTTGCCAGTGTTCCTGAGTGTACCGTCATTGATGTTTTCTCGCTAAGTTGTTGCTGGGTACAGCACGTTTGCCAAGTGCACAGTGACCTGCGACATGGCTGTGGGTCAAAACCACTGGTACCTTTTTGGGTAGGTGCAACGCCCATTTTAGTCTATTTTAGTGGGGATTGGGATGTTCACTGGGGGTACGGGATTTTGACCCATGGCCACATTGAGAATTGTCATAAGTGCGGCCCAAGGTGGTGCTGTGCGTCACCCTGTCTATTGTCGACACTTTGGGCTACATGTACTTCTGGGACGTGACCATCAGCGGTGTGTCCACGTGCCCTCGATGCGATTTGGAGGGATGGCTGGACTCGCCAGTTTCTATTTACATGCAGTATATACAGTGTTCACATCACTCCTATTCTGTGGCCAAACGGTACGTGGCCACGCGCCGAATGTGTTGGTGTACTTCAAAGTATGAAGTCTAGTGTATAGCAGCTTGTGTACGTCACAGTGGAGGTATCGCAACATGTCAGACGGCACTGACACACCTTCTTGTTGCGGTATCACTAGGTAAGTCCGGCTTGAAGATGTTGGACACGATTGCTGAGCTGCCCTCGTGAATAATATGCTGTGCACGCGATGCTTCTGCTAACAAAGGCGGACCATAGTTTTTGTTGGCTCAGTGACCTGAAGATGTAATTAAGCATACTCCTTTTGAGAGAACTACAGTACTCCGATTGCCTTACAGACTCCTCTTCAGTAAGACTCCTTTGCAGTACCTACTGCTCAATCATTTTTGCAATACGCCGCACCTTTTTGCTCATCCTGCAGATTTGGGACACTCGTTCCTGCGTTGCTTTGTGGCGCTTCCGCCAATAGAGGGGAGGGCGGGGGTGTCAGGGCGGCAGGGAGGTCTTCTTCTTGGCTTTCCCGTGTTTGTCAAGGGGCGGAGGGGGAGGTGGCTAGTCTAATATCTTCGTCCCATTGATAAATATATATATATATATACATGTTTGCTCCTTCTCATGATGTACTGTTGCATGAAGGACAGGCTCCTAGCAGACATTCCAGTTGCAAGAATTCTGACAGGGTTTTCTTTCTTAAACAAAGTTCAATTGGAATTATTCTTTAGATGTTCAACGGGAGTTCCTTTCCCAAGATGATCTGTTCAATCTCATTGGAATTCAAGTATAATATAAAAGGAAATAACTCTAGTATGGTTTCTAGCTGTTAACTATACTTTATACCATCTCCTTTTGAAAGATGATGTCAAAATCGACTTCAAGTTGTGTTGAACAAGAAAGCTCTGTATGATTGCTTGTTTACACAGGGTACCAGTTTGATTCTATATGGGAGTCTTACCTCAAATTGGACTTTAAAGGTGGTGTCCTTTCCCAGAAGGATTTGTTCAATCTTGTAAGTGAAATTCAAATATAAATTAATACGGAAACCATGCCAGCATAATCACCAGCTTCAATTACAGTTTGAATAGGCTCCTCTTTGCTAAAGAGGGTTTCAAGTATAATGTATTTAGAGTTCTTGTTTCAAGTTGGATTTTAAAGGTTTGCTCTCATCAAGTCCTCTAATTGTTTTCTTTGGGGGGGGCGGGGGGACCTTACAGCATTTTATATTTTAGCACTTCCAGGACTCAACATGCTGGGCCCCAACAAAAACAATGTTACAGCTCCAAAGAGCTGAAGTCATTTTTCATGGGTCTTGGAGCTCTGAGGCTACAGATTCTTTTTCTTTGCGGCCTTACAGCATCTCGAGGCCAAGTGCCGACATTCTGTATCGCCCCTCAAACAAACACCATCTTTTCAAGCCTTTGAGCTCCAAGACCAAAATGATTGTTGTTTGTTGTGTTTTGTGTTAGACCTTATAGCAATTTGGAGCTGTAGGATTGTTTGTTACATTGTTTTGTGACCTCAGAGCAGTTCGGCACTTCCAGGCCTCAAAATGCTAACAGGTCAAAGCCTCAGGTCACACAAACGCCAATCTTTTAAAGCCCCAGACTCCAAGACCCAAAATGAAAGAGCTCTATGACTCAAACTGGTCTGTCTCTGCAGCAATGCCACAGCGCCTGAAAAGTACAACCAGAACGAACTCTCGAGCGTGGCTGCTTCCAAGCCAACCTGATTGAAAACTCGCAAGCCTCACTCACTGCTTCCAAGTCTGGCCTACCCACACCATTTGTCGTCTTCCAAATGAATGCCAGCACGTCTGCTAAACCAAGCCTTGGCTTTCTAACCAGAATCCTTCCAAAAATAGTCAAACAATATTGAAAAACCAAAGGGAAAACCACAATTGAAGGTGGAGCAGGAAAGGGGTGCCCTGCCCAAAGTTGGCGATGCTTGCGTATGCGAGACAATGCATAACCCCGCCATGCCGCCCCCTGCCAGGCAGCCAGCTCCCACCCCAAAGACAAGGCCATCCCTAAAAGACCACCTTCTCTTCAATCAACAGCCCCCCCTCCTTCAACAAAGACGCTTCGTTTCTTCAAGTCTCCTTTTTTAATCAAATTCATCCGGGGGAGGAACCCCCCTTTTTAAATTACAAGCCCCTAGCCCTGGGTGGAGTCCACAGATGAGTAAATAAAGCCTCCATTGTTCAGGGAATTCAACGGCTCGGAAGCCCGAGGATTTATGTGCTGATTTGCGTGGGTCTGGCGGTGGACTACGCAGCGCACATTGCCCACATGTTCAAGGAGCACTGAAGGGGCTTCTGGGCTGGCAGCCGCCTTGCTTTCGAGCGGCTTGAAACTTGCGGCATTGAATCTCTCCATTGACTGTTCCTTTGAAAATTCAACTCAGAACCACATTGCCAGGTTCCATAATCAGGTTTCTTGCTGCCTGTCAGTCATATTGCTGGATGAGAGTGTTGTAGAGCACGCCCGTCCGAACTTCACTGCCACTTATGGAATGGCGGTTTCCAAGTAGTGATTTACTGCCATGTTGCCTGCCAACGGTGCTGCCTTCGGGTGTTGCCGCGCCTGGAAAAAATATTTCAGGAGTCCACTGGCACCGCGCGCGAGCGCGCCATCGCATCCATGGAGCGCATTGGACCGTGCACCTTCAACGCCGTGGTCTCCACCCTGCTTGCCGCATCTTGGCGAGTGCCATCAGATCTCTCCAGCGAATTTGGAAACATGCCGGCTGGGCATGTTGAGTGGTGTTTGCTTGGCGCTCAAGTAGAAATGAAGAGAGTTGTAAAAAATGATAAAACAAGCTGCAGCTGAGGAAGGTCACTGAAGGTAAAGCTCGTTGAAGGAGGGGTTCTGCCTTTGTTGCAAAAAACGACCTGCAATGATCTTACCATGACCCCCGAGTAAGCCACATATCAGTTTCTTTATTTGGTTGCTTGGATTGGTGCTTTGGAGTTGGTGGTTTCTAATGCAATTCAATTGGAAAGAAGATCGGTAAATAACATATTTGACGGACACAATCTTTCCAAATCCAGCGGCAACGTGTGCAGCGGAAGGCTGCAAAAGCATGTGTGTGTGTGTGTGCTTCCGCATGATATTCGGACCTATCGATTGTATGAATGCCTACATTGGAGTTCCTAGTTATGTCGGGGAGGGCAGGCCGAATGGCTCCCCATGGACCTTTTTACCCAACGGGGATGTTTGTCCATGTTTGAGGCATCAAATCACCTCGCTTTCCTCTTGAGCCTTGCTGAGGTCGTTGTCGTTGGCTTGTCCGAGAGCTACGTCTTCAGGATTTTCTTCAAGGCAAAAAGAAAGTGCGGAGGGAGGTTTCATAGAAGTGCTTCAGGCAGCCACTTTGACGTCAAGCGAAAGAAGCGGCGTAGTTGTTCCAAACTCTGCTTTGCTAATAAACAAATCAAATTGCAACCGCGTATCTAATGGCATTACTGCGTGGATTGTGCAGCCTTGGCAAAAGCTGGGAGTGCTGCGTGTGAACGGGGACATGATGTAGAAGTTAAGCTTGACCCGACCCAAGTAGGGCTGGGCAACACAGTCAACTGTTTCTCGTGTCCTGTCCTGCAATGTCAACTGAACAGGTAAAATAAACACGAACTTAACGCGGGAGCCGGGGCCGGAAGAGAGTTTCCCGTGAACCAAAGGACACCCAAAGTTTTTGATGGTTCTCTGCTTCGCGGAGGTGCTTTTCCTGGTGGTGACCATTGCGGGTGCACACGGCTTGTGGCTCCTGCCCACCATCCTGTCCCTTGTGGGAGGCTCCAAGGCAGCTCCGGAGCGCCTTGGAAAGCGCTCGTGCGACTTCAGACGCGCAAGTACCAAGAGTCGATGTTTTCAGGTTTAGCCGGTTTAGCCCCCTGCATGATTTCACCTGACTTGTAATGCAGCATCATGTCGGCTCAGCTCACCAGTGTCTTGTCTGTTTTTCTTGCTAGTTAAAGCCTTTGACAAAGTGTGTCGCAAAGAAGCAACGAGCCCCGTCTAAACAACTTGCGATGTGTGTGCTTTTCGAGGTCTGATTACTCGGAGAAGGCCTGGAGATTGTTCGCGCGGATTTGCACAGGGTGACATGGACACCCCTGTTGGCCGGTTCGGAAAACTCGACAAACACCGGGCAGGGCTTCCCTCTTGAAAGAAACACCCATTTGCTAGTATGATGTAAACATCTTTAGGTGAACTTACCCAGGCAATCCCTGCATTGTGGGCCTCGACACCAGCGGATTCGGGGCCAGATGCATCTATACTATTTGAAGCGGTCTTGCGCAGGAAGCTTTGTTGGCTTTCTTGTTGCAACACCATAAGCAGCTCTTGTCGACAACAGCCACTGCAGTTACTACGCCTTGGCTGAGCATTGGCCTTAATTATCAGCCTTAATTATGTCGTATTTCTTTCCAGGAGATACAAGCTGGTGGGGGGGGGCAACTTGCCAGTCAATGCATATGACCGTGGCCCTGAGGTGATGTCAATGTATGTTGCGGTTGCTGGCAAGTAGTCTTTGAGTCTGAACCAGAGACATCCATTATGTTCTGTTCTCAATATGCATAAGAAACATCCCATGGGGCATGCGCCGCAGCAAGCATATTGAAGTATCGACTGCCAGTGTTTTTCCGAAGGATCCCAGCAATCAATCTGGAGCCCCGTTTGGTCTTCGTCACGATTCGTGGGGGTTTCTGTTCATGAGCGGGGCTGGCCTCCAAGCGGGGTTCCCTTTGTGAGCTTGAAGCCCTTGTCAGCTTGGGGGGTGCAGGGGGGTACCTTCAATTGGAGAAGGTTTGGAGAGGCCCAACAAATGATTGGGTAGGGTTTTGTTGGGCAAACCTTGTTGCCTTCGCTGGGATTTGGGGATGCAAACGGGGAAGCCTTTCATTTGCGGGGGGGCTAATCGTGCTCTTACATTGCCCTGTGTCACATGGACAACGGAGAAATAATATCTCTTTCCAGTGATCAGCCGAATGATTGCGGTGACAGCTACTTACTTCTTTCGCTGCTTAAGTACATCTACCTTTTTTGCTTTCCCTTTGCTGCACCATGCTTTGTGCAGCACAATGTCAGCCGTCGGTGCTGATTCGTGGAGTTTGACCTTACAATCCGCATGCTGCTTTCGGCATGTCCCCCTTGGTCTGATCGGCCCGGCGCCTTCACTTCCACTAATTGCATTGGTCGCCTGTTGCGCCAATGGCTGGTCCGTTGAACCTGCTCTTTTGTACTATTGTGTGACTCCAGACTGAAATGAAGACCTTCTGCACGCTTTCCAGCAAGCGTATTTGTTATGTGTGCGGTCGCCGTCGAAAGGTCACGTGGGCAGATCGGTTTTCCGTTCAGTAGGGCGGCGTCAGAGCTCTCTGGGGGCGCAGGGGGCAATTCAGCTCCAGGCATCTCGCACCATTCCGGCGAATGAGGAGGCCTGATTTGCCAATTTATTGGTATGAGGAAAGCGGCAAGCGCCAGAACTTTTTGCTCTGCTTGGGGCTGGGGTGATTGAACAAAGCCCCTTTGGCTACTCTTGGGTGTCGTTTGGGTGTTTGGCCCACGATGCTATAGACCCAGAGCAGCTTTCTTCTGTTGTGTTGGCCACTTATCCTTTATCTGTTTGTCGGCAACCTGTGCGCCGACCTGTAACCAGTGGCCAGTACGCTTGATTTTTCCTTGAGTCGCCGAGAAAGGGTCTGGAAGGGGCCAAGACGGAGCAGGCTGTAGCACTAGTCTTGATGCAGCGAAACGTTCGGAAGATTAGCAGCCGAGACGAGCCAGCATGGTTGCATGGGTAACTTCTTTCTTAGGATGCCCGCGCTTCCCGTGCTTATAAAGTGGGCGGTTTTACGATCTGTAAGTCCCGAGATGAGATTCGGATTTCCATCAAATCGGGCTCGAAAGTATATTCATACAAAACAAACACATTTCGGAATGCTGGATCGTTCAGGGCAAACAAGCAAGTAGCAGCTGCAGATGTGAGCTAATAGCTGCAAAAGCATGGGTGGGTCGTCTACTGCTGCTTTCGGGATGACGTGAGGGGCCCAACGTCCCACAAAAACCAGGGGGCCGACCCAACTTTCCCGCACCTTTTTGGGGAACAAGCAGTATCTTCCCGTGTTCATGTGCCTGCCCGTCTCTGACTCCTCGCACAGCGCAAAGCAGCTGTGGATGCCAAACTTCGTTCGGCATTGGCCCATGTGCGCTCTCTTGGTTGCCGATCCACACCTGCAACGTACAAGCCTTTGTTGACTGCATTCATAGAAAGGTATGAGCAGGAAGCAGGCTTTCCAACATCTTGACATGTGCTGGCTTGTTTCCTGTATGTGATATCCAAGCGATGTGTGTGGATAATGTGTTTGGGTCAAACCATATTGCTTGGCACGCTGTTCATTGCGCATTCCGCGATCTGTTTTCATTTCTCCAAGCTGTGTCGACAAGAATCTCGCTTGCGCTTTGCATAGGGTGCAGAGAGGCAACCGGCGGGTTCCCCGCCAGCTTTTCTTTGGCTCCACCAAGTGGACCATCGCAGTTTTATCCGGTTTTCGCCCGCGGCCAAGCCGCGCGAGCCACGCCCCTTGACTTTTCGTAAGTCAACATCTTGCGCGATGTACGACAGACCCCAAGCATGTGGCAAGGATCGGACAAAGTGGCGGACACTCAAGCTTGGCTTCGGGTTTTTTGGCGGTTTGGTTCCCTTTCTCCAATGCCATTGTCTGAGGCAAGGCTTGGTATGATGTCAATGGCGGCATTTGGCTAACCACTCCTAGAATTGCTTGTGCTACTGCCCAAGGTGCGTTCTTGTACTACCTTGTTCATAGCACTCCTGAGCCCGCAACGCTCGCCTTTCACTGCAGCCCTATTTCCGCAGGAGGTTGCCTTGCGCATTTTCGGTGCAGACGTTTGCTTCCAACCAGAATCTTTTGCTGTCCTTGCCGGATGGTCTTGGGTATAGCCATGTATAGCCGCTTTCGCCCTGCAGCCCAAACCAAACGAGGCGTCAACTCATGTTCGATATTTCATCTCCATCCAACAAGACAATACGTTCCATGCCCTTGCCTTTCGGATTTTCTTGACACACCCAGTTTACTGGTTTGCCAGTGAACAAGTTCCGACTTTGCAAAACCAAGCGAGCTCCACCCTAAGCGTAGTACTTCACGGCGTTTGGGGGTGCGTTTATCCGGGTCTACATCGACAAGCCTAAGTTGATCTGCTCAAAAGCCATACAGTTCTCCCGAACGATAAGGGGCTCTCTTTTGCATGAATGGTATGCCAACCTTTGCCCAAGCAGTTTCAGGCCAAGGGTCCACTAAAGTGGCTCGCAGCTTGTATGATATGCTCGCTTCTTGCATTCAACCTATAAGAAAATGACAACCCACATGACCCATGCACCAGTTGTAGAATTCCACCACATCCTGTCGAGTCGCCGAAGCTGCTAGCAGTTCGTGCCAGCATCACTTTCTTGAGGCTTAAATCTGATTTTGATCATTTTGATCCTGCCTAGCTGGGCAAGGCTGCATGTTGCGGAAGACAAAGGTGCATTTTGTGTGGGATTTTAGACTTCTGCATTGTCTTGCATTGTTTTCTTGGCTCAGATAGGACAGTTTTTCTCTCCGGCAACTCTCTCCGGCAACTTTCTCTGGCGACATGGGTGGCTCGACGGCAACAATGAGCATGGGATCTGACAGAAAGGGAGAGAATGGGCTTTGGCAAATCCAGACGCGCCCAAGCATATTCTTTAACCAGCATGTACCGTTTGATCTCTTCGGGCACGCATTTTGCTTCGTTTCCTATGCTTTGAAGCACCCGAAGGCTGTGAGGACAGGCAGCCTTGTTGTCATTGAGGAACACATATATATATATATATATATATACGCCATGGCTGGCATTTTATGCTATCCAGAGTGTAACGCCCTTTAAAGCACAAAGGTTGGGAACCTTGCGCTCGCTCCAGACAAGCTAGTCACTCGTACCTTGATAAGCATCTTAATGAAAGTGGTGTTTGGCCCGTGCTTGGCTTTTACCTTGGACGTGCGCAGACGGAACTGAAAGGAAGCCACTAACTGACTGAGAGGCCAAGTGGCAAGTAGCTGAGGGGCCAAGTGTGGCTGGCGAAGTGGCTAAAGCAACAGCAGTTCTACATGGGTAACTGGCTACGCAGGCCAAGGTTTCTTCTTGGCTAAGCGACCAAGATGGTAAGTGGTCCGACACATCTCAGGGGTAAGCTACTCAGCATACCTATATGGAAGAGCATGTTACTTAGAGACGACCAGCAAGTAAGAGAGCAAGTAAAAGCAAGTAAAAGCAAGTAAAAGCAAGTACAAGCAAGCAAAAGCAAGCAAGCAAGTAAGTAAGCAAGCAAGCAAAAGCAAAAGCACAAGCACAAGCACAAGCAAAAGCAAGCAAGCAGCCAACTATCTTTCCACCCCGTCGCCCTTGGCGTTTAAGCAAGCCAATCGTCCTTCTGTAACATACACAGTGTGCGTGAGTATCTAACCCCCCGGGAGTAAGTACGGAACCTTCCGTCCGTGAGTAAACAGGCCCTTTGCTTGTGAGTGCCTAACCTCCCTTTTTCGTAAGTTACATACTTTGTGAGAAACGCCCTCCCAACCCCCGCAAGCAACTCCCCGGTTCTTCAGTAACTAACCTCCTCCGTTTGCAAGTAACATACCCTGTCAATAGAGCTTACAGCAAGCAAGCAATCAAACAACTTGCTACTCCCACAGACTTGCCTTGAACCAAGCCAGTCGTCCGCAAATACCTATACTCTTGCGTCTAGGTATGCTACTTCCCTTGCGCTTGTCTTGTTTGTGCTGAGACATGTCAGACTACTTGTCTACCTGGCTGCGCAGCCACTTAGAAATATTCGACTACTTATCCACTTGGCCGCTTAGCCCCTTAGCATTCTTCGGCTACTTAGTCACCTAGCCACTTGGCCACTTAGAATTGTTTTGCAACTTGGACAGTTAACGACTTAGCCACTCAGCTGGCTGAGTGGCGAAGGGGCTTGCTGGCTAAGTGGCCGCCCTTCAAATGCGACCCGAATTACACCTCCACTCTTTTTCCAGCCATTGAGTTGGCATGCGGGGACAACACTCGAATTGTTCCATTGCCATTTGGCAAATGTAGCCAGTTGCTTTTTGCAAGGCCAGAGATTCCTTGAAGCTCACTCTGAGTTGGCCCAGGCTCGTGGAAAGCTAAAACTTCGCCCAGAAGAGATCAAGGAATGACTCCCAGGGGCATTTATTGCCAGTGCGGTTAAGGTGATGTGCATGTCGGGGTCAGGCCATAGTGGCCCCCGCTTTTACTCAATTTGACAGGCCGTTTTTGCTGGTTGCTCACGATATTTTCTTTCAGTTTCGGGCGAGGCCGGGCAACATGAGCTTAGTGCATGTTGCCTGTTGAAAAAACCAGAGCACCCAGTCCAATCACATTGCCCCCCAGCGCTGGCGCGCCAAAGGTGTGTCGCAGGCCCTTTGCATACGAAGGGCTCGCACGCAACTTCCCCGCGCATGGGCGGGCGCTGGGCGCGTCTCAGGTGGTGTCGAGGGCTGTTTGGAGGCCTTCTTCGAGGCCGTGGGCCGCAAAGTGGGCGGACATCCCGCGGCTCGGCCATGCCACGTGTCGTTTTGTTTCCCAGGCGAGTCGTTTTTTTGTTTTTTCTTTTTCGAAGGTTCTAAGCTACGCTTAGACACGGGATGCGAGGGTGGCTGTACTGCTGAGGCCTAAGTTGGAGTATACAGAATTTGAACGTGAATCCTAGTTTCACACATAAATTTGGGTTGGTTTGAAAACGCGCAGCCCGCTTAAATCGTCATGGGGGGTCAATTTGTTTGTGTTGGAAAATGATTACAGCATAGCCCGGGGCCTGCTTGCTTGGCCGAGGCAGCCCCCGTTTCCTCAAAAATGCAATTTCAATGGCCTGTGCGAGTCCACTCGAATCACTTCCTGCCTCAGAAATGCAGCAAGACAGCCTGTCAATGGCGCACCATCCTCCACAGCTGCCAGTGTCTTGCATTTGCTTCTCGCGTACTTTTGTTCCTGCCACAAGCAAGTCCTGTTCTTTGCAGACGGAGCGTGTACAGCTCGTGCGTATACTGGTTGAGGAGTACAGTTACGGAAGAAGCCCGTCACTGATTTTATTCAGTGTGTTGCTCCGACGATCTTGTTGAGCTGGAGGCAGAGTGCTTGGACCATGCTGCAAGGCCTTTTTGATGTCAACCATGGTTTGCTGCTGCATGCAGCCTTGCCTGAGCATCAGAGGTTTTTTGCACATGCTCGAGTTACATGAGCGCATGTCAATGCACGTTGGTGCGCCTTGTAAGTTCTCACCTTTGCCGGGGTGAGGCTAGTAGTAATCAAGTATGCTATTGTCGCCAGTTTCGGATGACCTTGTAATTGCGCAGACTGGCTGCTAGCAATCATTGTAAACGCTGGATGGCTGTCACTCGTGCATCAACCCCGACCCAAACGGTCGGGCGCGCAAGCACTGGAGCTGTGAGGTAAAGAGCTTGATCGGGAGCATCATCTTCACCGTCGCTTGCTGCGGCGGCTTTGCCTTCCTGGAAAGCGAGACACGCCCGGAGAAGCAGTGGGTGCCAGTAGGAGACCGGTCGATTTCGAAATTCGCTTGTCGCGGAAAGACGGACGCACTGGGTTTGATTGCCAGAAAAGGGTGACATGTGATTCCATTGAAATATCAGGTGGAGCTTCGAACGTCATTGGGCGCCATCAACTCAATTGTACTTCAAAGCCATCAACAGGGCAGATGCCACCGTCATTTGATTTGCAGTTTGCAAGCTAAAGCAGGGCTTGGTCTGAGCCAAAGAATCAGATTGCCTGCTAAGAATCAGTTTGTCGAAATTGCAGCGCGCAGGGTCCCTCGCCTTGGACCACGACGAGTATGTTCCTACGGCAAGACTGTGAAAAAGGGGGGGCAAGTGGGCGGCCGCATGAGCTGAACCTAGAAAACTTGCTCTATTGTTTTGGTTTCAGTCTCCATAATGCCTTCGATCATCGGATCAGCAAGCAGATTGTGTCATGAAGGTTGTTGCACGTGGCCATTGTGTTTGGCTGCATTATGAGCAACCTCCCTGTGCTTTGGTTTTATTTCGTTTGGCAAGCTGAGACCAACTCGTCTTGAACCCTTTCAACTCAACTCCGTTGAAGCTCGTTGCTGGTCCGACTATGACTTAGTGTATTCTATGCTTGAATGAAGATGATGTATGCTCTTTACATTTTGTCAATAGCGCAAAACTCAGCGCTGAATTGTTCGAGTAGATGTTTTTGCTCATCGAACCGTAGGGTCAGAACAAAGGCACATGAGCAGCCTGCATATTGTGATGAGATTTGAATGTTACGTTGCGTGGCGCGCGCGCGCACACACACACACACACTCGTGCACACGTATGTTGCCCAATTTGGCATTCATCGTTTCACATGTTCATACAATAATACATTCATATTACGCGCACACATGCGCAAGTATGGTGCGGTTGGCTATTGAAACTTGACAGGCATGGTTTTGGCCTTGACAGTTCTTTGTAGTTCGTGTTAGGTTTGTGAATGGCCAAGCGGTGCCACTTGTTGGGGCAATAGCCAGTGCCATGGTGGTACAGTTTGAGGATGGTAGGATTGCCAGAGACTATTGCCAGTACGGCTTCAAGGTGAGGTCCTTCCAGACGTTGACACACCCGTGGTCCAGTGTTGCCAGCATTGGTGTTTGTTTGGAGCCAGCAGTGCTCATGATGGACCGAACTATAGTACTTCTAGGTGTGCATGAGCTGACAAAAGCCGGCCTGGTTTGCTTCTTTGGCAAAGGGGTAAGTTCCGTCACTAAGAATAACTGTCAAAACGTTACTGGAGGTACATTCAGCAAGAGCAATGGCACGGCACTGATTCCAGCATTGGCTGAAGGCTTTGAAGATACTAGGTGCTCCTTGCAAATCGAGAGCCCACAAATGAAGCAATAATACAATTTATTATATACCACAATATAGCATGATCTAATCTCTCACGTGTCATTAGTGTCCAGTGGCCGAGGTGAAGGCGACCTGGCCGGGCAACGCCCGCTTCAACTTCTTCTCGGCGACCTGTGCTGACGTGGACGAGGCATCCTGTGCCTTGGCCTTGTCGATAGCTTGGCTTCGCATTGCAGAGGAGAGATGCATTCTTGCACACGCGCACACGAAGACACACACACACACATGGCTGTGGGTCAAAACCAATGGTGCCATTTTGGGATAGGTGCACCACCCATTTTAGAACCTATTTTAGTGGGATTGGGATGTTCACTGGGGGTACGGGGTTTTGACCTGTGGCCACATGATGCCAAGCTGATATAGACACACAGTTTGGCTTGCTTTGTGCGTGGTACTCGTAGCGACGTGATCATAGAGCCAGTTGGGTAATATGTAAGATATCATGCGTCGGTACATGCACACAAAATACCACAATGAATCTCAGTACATCACTGAACCGACCTGATTTCAAAAGATGTCCAATCTGCGCCTTAGAGATTCGGCTGCTAGTCGCTTACAAGAGAGACACTTCACCTCTGACTCGATGTTTACCCTCGAGGAGAAGTTGTAGCCAGGCTGCCAATTCTGACTGCGGAACTCAGCCTTGCCTTGCACTGTGCATTTCATTCTAAACATCCATCATGTTACCTGGGCTCAGTTGAGAGCTCATGGCCAGGTTCTGTGAGCCTTTCCGGCCCGTGAGAGAGACCTTTCACGCCAGCACTCTTACCTTGGATGCCCTGAACCACGAAAACCGGAGCTGGAGCGAGAGAGAGAGCAACAGAACTGTGCCAGTTGAGCACATGAAGCAATGCAGGCAGCCCTTCGAGCAACTGAGGCAACATCCTGGACCCCAAGTACCTCCAGCGCTTCCACATGCTGAACGAGCTTGGGCCCTGGTGTAGGTTGTGTGGCCATTCTGGGATGGTATTCAGGACACCCTTGCTTTTGTGTGTGTACGCGTGTGTACGTGTGTGTCTTGGCTGGTTGGTGGTTAGCGGCCGGCTCCATGTTTCCATGGTTGTTCGGCCCTGAACGGGCGGCGGGGTCGGCTTCGGCCGGCTCCACATCCGTGTGCAGTTCGCTCGGGGGCTGCCACACGCTCAACGTCTATCAGAATGGCTAAGAGGCTCTAAAAGTATCCGCAAGACCACCCGAGGATCATGCTGAAGCAGGATGACAAGACATTTGAACAACCCACTTTCGGATGGCTTGAGAGACAAGCACATTTGCAGTGCGTGTGCAAATTTGCACATGACAGGCAGACACACTTGTTCAACAGAATGTGGCCCCAAGACAGCAGCGGTAATCATCGGTGCGTTGATCCGAGTTGGCGCAGACTTCAAGAAAACACCCAAAGGGGAGACTGCAAGCCATTCTGATGGAACGTATTTTTCGTTTACGACTGTGCAGACGACCAAACTGACCGAGAGGCGCACGTTTTTGAGGCAGATCATGAACATTACCATCGACGGAACGACGTTGGTGCAGAAGCTGGACGAGGATCACAAGCGCTCGGCAGGCGACAACCGGCCATGGACCATCTACTCTGGATCCTGGAGCCCCTTGTCAATGAACACATAAGGTTTGCACGAATGAGTTGCTGCTGTGGGTTGATCGTCTGACTTTTGTTCAAGCTGTGAAGTGCCACTGCAGAACAAATGCCCGCTGTTGAGTTTGAGTTGCGGACTGGAGCCCTGCAAGAAACATATCTTGCACTCCGCGAAGAGAGTTGCTTCGGCCATGCTTTCTACCTAAGACCTTGGATGGAACGAGCACATGTTTGTTTGCACCAGCAAACTGTGTTTTTGCGTTGCCTGGAACTCCAGTGGTATCTTGCTAAAGGGCACTTGCGTGCCTACTTTGTTTCCGCAAGAAGCTCGAAACAAACTCGCCCTTGCGAGTTTGCAACAAATACAAAGTTTTTTTGTATAGAGCTTTGTTTGTTGTTTGCACGTTATAAGTTCGTTTGACACGTGGCATCCAGGGAGTTAGTTCTGAACAGGAAGCTAACTCTTGCAGGGGCGAGTGCCTTTCAATCCCAAAGCAAAAAGTTGCTGGGAGCGAAAGACATATCTTAGTATTTCCGGTGACAAATAAACGTTCTCCCAAGCAGTTTTTGTTTACGGTTGCTAGATTCAATCCAAACTAACAGCTTCCTTTATACAGTTTGTGTTTCAAGGGACAACTCATGCACGGACCGTTTGCGTTTGTTGAGGACACTAACGTTCGAATGCAGGACCCTTGTGTTTCCCGCGTGGCATACTAACTTGGGCAGAACAAGTTTTTACCATTCAAGGTTTACCCGACATCTAAATCTAGTCATGGGGGGATCACCCAAATGTCCCACAAATGCCAGATGGACGACCCACATAAGCCGTGTCCTCTGGGCAAAACAAGTAATATTGTTTGGGTAGTTTGATTGGCTGTCATTTCTTGCCGGTTTCGTCAGAACAGCTCAGCGCGGAGCAGACACATTTTTTTCGATTCCCAGTTAGATACTTCAACCTCAGTCGCCAACGCACCAGGTTTCAGCGGTGAACCGACAAGCGTGCCTTGGCGCAAAGGTGGCAGTTTGTGGAGAGCGGAAGCAATAAAGGAGTTTCTGTTGATCTCCCAACATGGTCAATGCCGAACGGGGATATTGTTGAAGCTCTGGCAGGAATAGGCTGGGCTCATGGATGAGGCAACGGTTCAAGCTTCAAGCGGCGACCAATGTTACGGAGACCGGAAATCACCCAGTAAGCGGAAGGATATTAAACCAGCTTTTGCTTCTCTGACTTCTCTCGCAGGTCAACGGCAGTGTGGTCTTTAACGGCCGCAAGTGCTACGCCTTCGGTCCTTTCTGCGGCAGGTCTTCGGTTCTGGATGTGCTCCTTGCTTTAGGTCAATGCTCAGCATCTGTGTCACGGAGTAGAGGACCCCCATTCTTTGGTGGTTTCCCGTTAATTTCCGATGTCCCTGTTAAAGCACCCAAAGCAGGGTTCCCTCAGAAAAGACACCAAGAATAACTGCTGGAGAACAACGTGGTGCACCCTCTTTGCTGTCGATTGGGATCACAGACTGGACCCTTTGTGAATGTCATTCCGAGTGGAGAAGAGGACACAGGGTTTAGAAAGTTGTCAAAGAGCATGCGCATATCTTCCTTCCCTCCCTCCGTCCTTGCTCGCTTCCTTCGTTTAAGACCGTAGCTTTAGGAGTGCATGACAATGCCTGCCCACACCTCCGAACTGGCAAGGTATATCAAGTCGTTTCTCCTGTGGCCACCCCATGGTGACTTACAACATGCTGGGTCAACAGCTACGTTTGCTTTGTGCTTGATTGCACTGGCCGGGCGGTGATTTCTTGGGGGGAATTGGGGCTGGCGTGAGGGTTGCGGCATATGCCGACCTGCAGTTCTTCAGCATTCTACAATGCGTTTCTACATATTCCCCCTTGATGACCTTTAGTTGATAGTCGGCTGCCAGCGTCGACGATTTGCCAGCTCTCCACAACCGAGGTTCAGGGGGGATGATTACGTCATCCAAAACCTGGACGACAACCAGATCAAGCTCGCACTTAACAACTGGGAGGCGCATCATCCTTGAAAGTGATTTTTTTTGGCTCAATGCCACCTATGCCATACCTAGTGCCTGGCACGCTGACCAAACAGAGTGAGGTGACGTCCTGTAATAAAAAGTCTGTATGACCGCTAAATGATATAAACCTCGCAGGGCGGTGTTGGACGGCGTTGTTCAAAGGTCTAACCAATACTCGCTGTTGACTGACGTCTGAATTGGTGGTGCCCATGCTTGCTCATTCTCGCATTATAGCCCAGTAGCCCAACAACAATGGAGGCCAACGCAGTGAATCACAATGAGTACATTTTCTGCATCTCTGTGCTGCATTCGTAGTAGGCCTGCACCGACAAGGGGATTCGGACCCCTCGCGTGACCTTGTCTTTTGCAACGGTTGCCCGGCCAAGCAAATTTGCTCTTGCAGGACCAAGAAACATTCTGCCCTTTGACCTTGGCCACCGCTAACTCTCCCTGCTACAACAGCTGCTTGGCTTTGTGTCACGCATATATCCAGTATGTTGCAGAGTGCAATCACGATTTCTGCTAGTGACCAACTCCCGACGTTGAGCTTCTTCATAGCAGCCTGCTTCTGAGCATGATTTGTTTGAGCAGCAAACATGTGCGCAGTCGGCCAAATTGATAATCCCGGAGATGGGGTGAGCTGAGATCGCACTGAGGCACCTGCCAAGCCTACAACACGCCTGATGAGAGGTATGCTTGCCGCGTGGAAGCTACGCAGTACTGCAACCAGAAGCGACTTGGATCAGATCCGTTTCGGGCTTCACGTGATTTCAGAGCAAGGCTCCTCCTCTAGAAGAGCTTATGCGCGCTCTTTTTGGATTCCTAGGTGCCCCACCAACACGATAATGGTGAACGGCGAGGAAGTGACCATTCCGGTGAACTTGGCGACCTGCGAGGAGATCACTGCTAGGTCCCCCAGTGCCCTTTTACCCTTTTGTGGAGGGTTCCCCTACCAAAATAGACTACAGAAAAAAAGGGTACCCTTATTCCAACCTCTCTACTGGAGAACCTAGAGTGGATCCCATGTGGCTTGTGTTGCAGAGCTTTGCATTTCTCAAGTCTAGTGATCCGGGAGCCGCGGGAGGACCGTGGCTGCATCCAACTGGGCAACCTGGGCTCCATCAGCACCACGTCAACGTCAGCTCCCGGTGGCCAGCTCAACACCGCGGCACGGCAAGATACGGCAAGAGAGCTTGTATGGGTCAGCTCGAGATCGGCAGCTTGACCATGCTTGAAATGTTAACGCTGGCGCGTGCCCGAGGCGCTTGCCCGAGGCGCTTGTGGATTTGTGCAGGGCAACACTGACCCCCACTACAGCAAGGGAAGGTGCAAAACCCCTCAAGACGCGGTGTCCACACGTGATCAAGGGTCACGGGCATTTGGATCGCACAATTAGAGCATTGGAGCCATTTATCTAGCAGGGTCCGAAAAGAAGTGTTCCTGGACTTTAGTTGCCACCATTAAAGCAACGGCTCCGTTTTTCCAACAAGTTGCATCATGTAAGTGTGATTTTCTTCAGCCGGATTTCGGCAACCAGTCACGGGCGAGAAGGGGTGCTTTCGGACGACCAGTCACCGGCGATGCGGGGGATGTTGAACTGGCACCGGTCAAAATCAATGCTGGGGATTTGGCGACAGCTCCTTTCTGAGAGCAACACGCGTGCAAGTCGCTCCCTTGATCTTGTCGCCTGCAAAGGGGCCTTGGATTCAGATGTAAGATGTCCTAAGGACCCAGGACAGGCGCCTGATAGCGCCTTCGAGTTCCAGCCGACCAAGATCAGGACCATGGTGGGAGGATTGGAGACTTGGCATATTTGGAGTACCAGTTTCTGATTACGTGTGCAGAGTTGTGCGGGAGACGGCGAGGTTGTGGACTTGAACCAGCGAGCATCCACCTCTTGGCAGCTCAACGCCAACATGGCTTGAGTGGGCCGAGTCAACCATTATCGTGTCAGTCTTGCTGGTGCAACGAAAAGCAAACTTAGTTTGGAGCCAGCGCAGTGCTTTGGTGCCAATTTGGGGCCAGTATTCTCTCCCTCTCTCTCTCTGTCTCTCTCGCACTGGAGCAAACCCGTGCCCGTGGGTGTAGGTGCGTTTGGCTGAGCCCCCCGAAATGCGTGAGACGCGCCGTGCCTGTACTCGCGATGTTGAGGCTGCAAAACCGATCCTATCCACAGTCCCCTGTCCCCCCGGTTGGAGTGAATCATGTTGAACCAAGCCTGGTTAACTTTGTCCATGCGTTTCAAGACTTGGCATGGCTATGGGCTCCTTGGGTTGCACATCAAATCATCGCTCTTGAGGTGGGTTTGCGTCCCCATGCTGATCAAGCACAGCTGTTCTGTGACATGCTTGTCCAATATTTGATGGTTGGCTTTGCATTGCAACCATCCACCAACCCCTCTCCGCTGGGACACCCCACTTCACCCTGCTCCCACCTCAATAACAGGTTTTGAATTCGAATGACAGAATCAGTCACTCAGGTTTCTTTCTTCTTTTGGGTACGGGAGTTTGCAAGGAGCCAGGCGGTTTTCTGTTTCGCTTGGTCAGTCCCTTCAGCTGAGGTGGCTGACACCAACTGGAAATACGCAGGCGGCAAGCACATCGCCGGCTTCTTCGCATTGAACAAGAACGAGCCTTGCCGAATTGGCACCCGAACCGAGAGATTCCTGTAAGACAAGCCAATAGTCCCAGTACTCCCAGGCAAATCCAGAATGGTACGGCCCGAATTTGCAATGCGCCACTTGGACAATGCATGAACGCCGATTGCAAGTCAACAATCCAGATATGTCTGGTGCTTTGTTGATGACAATAGTGTTCTGTCCGCGAGGATTCGGATTCGTTTCCAGCCAGCCCGCGGGAGGCCCAATTGCCCTTACCAACCACAGGCTGGTCCTAAGCATTTGGTCACAGCTTTTGCTTGCAGCCATGTCGATCACAAGGATTTGTCCTTTGATTGTTCGGTTGCAGCCAATCCCATTGGCTCAGATGTGCTTGCAAGTTGCAATAAGCTTCCCGCACCCTTTTCTGTTAACTGAGCCAACATCCCGGTGCCTCAGGAGCTGTATTGCCCCATCGAGGGCCGCACAGACCCAGTGGCAGACGAGTGGGAGCGTCGCGCCTTGTGCATGTGACCTAGCAGCACACGGGCCACTACCCGCAGTCTCTTTGGTGGCTTTGCGCCAGCTAATGAATTTGATTTAGACTTTCAAAGACAAAACCTTGTTGCATCATCGCGCTTGTTCGCACTTATTGTTTTGATGCTGCAGGTGTGCTCAAGGTTTGCAATGTTCCATACGGCAACCTCGATGTCGCCTGTGATGGTCAGACATGCATTCTTGCCACATTGTGATCCAACTGGAGAAACCTGGTGAATACATGCATGCATTCACAGACCTTGTGCTTGCGTAGGCTATCCTTTGTTTGTTCATCAATGCTTGCTATCACAGGTCCGATTTTCTTCCAATCAAAACCATCCGCCAATGCTGCTCGAGCCCGAACTCAGTATGGGCATCGACGCCGACTCCCGAGCCGAGCCCAAGCTGGATTGCAAGGAGGATGACCTGCTGAAGTTCAGCGGTTGCTTTGGTCTGAATACTGCGCGCCGATGGTCCGGCCAAAAGACATGGAACTTTTTTTGCAATTCCCATCCCTAGCCCCGACCAGGGGCTCAAAGAGTTTTTTTTAATGGCTGTGGTAAGCATCAGTTTGCAAGCTGGCTGTCCTCCGCTTCGATTTTTGTCCAAGCGAGAAGAAATCAAATCAAGTGTTGCAATTGGGCTTCTCAGAGGTCGTCAAGGGCAACCCCTGGACCAGATCAGGCCTTGACCAGACTGCATTCTATGAAGAAATGCTCTTGCAAAGTCTTAGACTTGCGTGGTAGGGGCTGTGCCACAGCTAAGGCCTGTTCCAACGATCTCTCGGCGACGAGTTTGGCAACGCCATCCGCGGCGATATCGCCAAGCTCTCCTCTTCCTATTTCGTGATCATTGTTGCTTGTCTTGATCTATTTGGTGTCAAGAATTCCCTTCCCCTCTTATCGTCATAATGCAGTTCTTCCTTGGATTTCAAGATGGCTACCTATCCTTGCTACTGGCAAGCTTGGGTGTGTTCGCCCAGTAAGACTTAAAATGATTGTGGAACATGCATGATTAGGTTTCAAGAGTGCCCGGGCTGTGATACTCGATGGTTGAAAAAGCCTCTTTCACACTAGGATCTTCGCATGTCATTTGGAGTTGCCGAGGTCTACTGCGCTGCCCCCTGGCGGCAATCGCTTGTTCAGCCAAAAATGTCTGTCCATGGGAAGGAAGCACTTCCGACTGTGAACTAACATCTTGCATGCGACATGCGACCCCTATCCAGAATATGTTTTTGTTTAGGGGACTTACAAGATGATGTTTTTCCTTTTGGCGTCCCTTTCTCCCCCGCCCCCCCAACCCAAACAGAACAGGGTACCATCAAAAGAGAGAGTGAACAGTTTGGTGGGGCCTATCTGTTCGGGGAGCCTATGACACTCAAGTCAATTGACTACTGCTGGAGCCGTAGCTCTAAACGTCGGTCGAGGTGTTGACTTTCTGGGCTGTTCCATTCGTGATCGCCCGATTTATGTTGGGAGTCGGAGAGCCTGGACAACTCAAAGGCTTGAGTTTTATATATATATATATAGATACATATATATATATATATATCAAAACGTCGCATCTGAGATCATGATCGGCAAGCTGGACGCCGTGCACAGCGGCGTGGTGCTGTCCATGGTGGCGGTGCTCATCGTGGGCCTGACCATTGGGTCCACTCTGGGGCTCATGGGCTACTTCGGGGTGCCCAACGGCCACTGGGCGAAACCCTTCTTGGAGCTAGCAGTTGGGCCTGCCGACATCTCGGAATGTCATGCCGTGTCGGGAAAGTGCACACCGCATTTTCTGGAGGAAAGGTGCAAGATTCGTGTATACGGTGACAAGCCAGTGTTGCACAGGCAGGCGCTGCTTTCTCATGCTTTGATATTATGACTGCGCTGGTCACGGGGAGCAAGTAGATTGTGCACGGACAGGTGCAGTATGAAGGCTCTTCCCATGTTGCTTTTGACTTTGAGTCAACTGAGTCAACAGATGTTGCAGTGGTATCCAGATGAACTGCCTGTGCGCTTATGAGTAGTATGGTCATAGTTGGTTGCTGTCACATCCAGCTTCATTGAGTCAATGGGTCCTGGAACCCATCCTCACGCGCAATCTGTAGCGGCACGCTACAACGCGCTGCTGTTCCCTGAACAACTTTTCTACTGAACAGTTGACTTAAATGCCTCCGTTTTCTCGGAACCTTGAAGTAATTCGCCTCTCACCTGAGGCAACCTGAACAACAACCTCTACTTCCTGCTGCTGGGCCTGGGTGTGGACGATGCCTTCGTGCTCAGCTCGGAGTTTGCGCGGCACATGGCCACCTCCAAGGAGGGGAACCTGGAGCGACTGCAATCAAAACCCGGGTAGATGAAGGTTAGTAAGGGACAGCCCCAACCATAAATAGCTGCGGCCGCCTTCTTGATTCTTTACATGATTCTGGGTAGACCATTTTAATACCGGGTTTTGATTGTGACTCACCTGGGGCAACTGGTTGTTGGTTTGCATCGGTCTCGGAGCAGATTTCTTCGGTCACAAGCCAAGAAGGGTGTTTATCCATGTTCAAGATGGATAACTTCATTTGGGCCATGTCCATGCCAGTTGCGCAGGGTGAGGGCACCTCAGTGGCGGAGCTGATTGCTCGCACGGCCCGCACTGGAGGCATCTCGGTGCCGTGGCAGAAGAGAACTTGATGGAGGTCTTGAGGGGTGTAAGGGGCCGGGGTATCATGGCGTGGACTAGGGAGCACCGCAGTTCAAAATCAGAAGTCGCAGACTGCCCCAAAAAGTGTGAGCCTGTGAGTCGCCGGTCTCCAATTCGCTTCTCCAAGTGCTCCCGAAGCTTCCCAGCACTCCCTGAGCCAAGCCTCCCATTGAATTTTCAGGATTCCCAAAGCTTCTCTTGGCCTTTCCGATGGGTCTGCGTTCGCGCTGAATGCTTGGTTGCCCTGCAGCGCACGCACTTGTGGCGTGGGGGCAAAGCCGTCGTTCAGCCCACTCAAAACGGAACGGGGGCCCAAGGGAGCCTTAGAATCTTTTTGGGGTCTCTAGGGGGACCTTGGGGAGGGATGCTAAGGAGCTCTAGAAAGTGGTAGGGAAGCTTGCAATTTCCTTGGGAATACCCAACTACCCCCACTGACGCTCCTCAAGAACTCCACAAGAACTGGGCAGTTCATCGCCAACGAGCGCTTGTTTCCGTCGGTCCGAGTTAGGTATCACGGCAAGGATGATTAGGCGGGAATCTGTAGCAACCTACGCTTTCTGATGGCGGCTTGGCTTGTACTGTAGAAAGCAATCGCCATCTCTTTGGCGCCTGCTTGGGTATCTCGAGGTGCTCATCACCTCTGCCACTGACGCCTTGGCGTTCCTGGTTGGCGCCACCACTGTGCTGCCGGCACTGGGCTGGTTCTGCACCTACGCAGGCCACTTAAAGCGGTTGGGATGACATGAACCGACGGGTCGCCAGGGTAGGACCGCAGTCTCCATTCTTCTCCAGCCCGGCTGACAGCTGTCAATGAAGACACGTCCTGCAAGCGAAAGGACGCAAGAGCTCCGGCATGCCATTGCCAATGTGGCGGGTTTGACTTGCCGTTTGTGCTCTATTGGTACGAGTGAACAAAGCACGCCTCAAAGCAAGGGTAGATGTAGATTAGATGTTTTGAGAGGCGGGAGCAGCTGACCATTGATCACAATTCGTCGGCATGTGTGTCAACATGCAGCATCCTCAAATTTCCATTCTAGTGTCTTCCCGCTGTTCACACTGATACCTGTAGTGAAGGTGTTTTGAGCTGCCTCAGCAGCTTTTCACCTGAGCGCATTCTCAAAAGCACCCAACACAAACTAAACAGCACAAGTTTGACTGCCAATGCTTTGGCCAAGAGTGCAGTTGCAGTTGTTGGTGTCCAGTTGTCCGCAAAAAAGAGCAGCCAGAAACAGCACAATTTGTACTGCAGCCTGTAATCAAACTCAAGGTTTGACATCATGAAAGAAGCTTGCAAAACAAGGTGTTCTACCCCTAGATGATACCAAACTGGCCAGTCAATCGCGGCCCTCTCCAGCAACTGGAAAATTAATTTTACTCGCAATGTGGTTTTTGATGGGACAACTAAACACGCCCAGGCGTGTCCATTGTCCTTTGCTTCACCTTTCAGCTGACCGTGTTCCTCCCTGTCCTGGCATTGAACGCGCGTCGCAGCCTGGCAAATTCTTAAAGCAACAAAAAACTGGGCCCGGGGAGCACTCTTGAGTTGCCTGGCCCAAGAGCATCCTTCTTGCAAGCAGGCTTTATGCGGACAGCGACTCATCCCGGAAGTTGATTTGGGGGCAACTCGTACCTTTCACGTAATCCAGCTCGTCGGCAGGTGATACTGTTCATGATTCCCCAAGCTGCAAGTGCGTGTTGAACAACACACTCTTCCGGTACATGTATGGAGGCAGGCTGCATGGTGAAAGACGCACAGTCTGGTATTAGTTGTATGAGTCTGCTTTTCCCCGTTGCATTTTCTTTTCATTTTTGTACATATTGTCCCCAGGGTGTGCAGATATGTTTTGAAAGAAGGATGAAAGCAATCAGAACTCTTCAGCAGATGCCTTTGTATGTTGCCCAGCCTGAGCGCGGCTCTCAAGCATCTCAAAGATCCGCAACAGCCAATTGTTCACTGGGTGTTTGACCTGTTCAATAGCTTTGTGGTTTGCCTCATAGACACATGCTGAGTTAGCAAGCAATTGAAAAGCCGAGCCCGATGTGAAATAGGCAGCGGCTGGGTATCGTCAGGATTCGTGTGTTGTCCAAGGCACTCGCTCAAACCGCGTGGATTGCTGCTGCTGCTTCACGGTCTCAGAGCGGTCGGCGGATGACCCGCAGGGATGCTGCTGCTGCTGTTTGCCCAAGAAGGCACGCGAGATCTGCGTGATTTCGAGCTTGAGAGCAAGCTTGTTGTTGATCTGGCAACTTTAACAGGCATTGGTTTTGGGGAAGTGACGAGTTGGATGCTAGGACCTGTGACTGCAAGCTGTGGCCGCACCGTGTTCCTGCCATTTATTGTTGCAGATCGGTTTTGCTTGCACATTATGCACATATAGTTGCCATGCTTCTTCCAACTCCCAGATTCAGATGAAGCAGTTTGGCTTTCTCAATCTACAGATGCTTGCCCCTACTTGTTCTGGCATGAACACAAGATGACTGAAGCAAGCACCATCATCTCAAAATTTCACGCGGTGTCGCGTCAAGAAGGCCATGTCTTTTGGTGTTGGTCGGGAGGGTTGCTGGGCCAGCCTTTGCTTTCAATCCATTGATTGCTTGAGCCCGGCATCCGAGCCCGGCGGAAAGCGCGCTCGCACTCATAATGCCTCACAGGTGCTGCAGGGAGGCTTCATTAAGAAAGGCCCGGGGGGCGGCCGGGCGGGGGGGGGGGATGGAAGGTTCGGAAGGCGACATGTGGCAAGAGGATGCCTCAAGATGTGCTGTGCTTTGGATGCAGTCCCGACTGGCCCGAGCCTGCTTTTGACCTTGGGTTCCCCTGCCAAGTGCGGCCTCTCTTGAAGGCTGTGCTAGCTGCTGCTAGCTGCAAGCGACACTTGCTTCATTGCAACACATTACCGGTATATCACAGCTACTGTATCAATGTCTCGAGAGCAAGCGCTTTCCAATGTTCTGGATCATCCAAATTTTTGGGTTTTTGGGATGCCATTGATCAGGATGCACCTTTCTGCGCCCTGCAAATGCTGCCCAGTGCCTCAAACGAGATCGCTCCGTTTGACAGGCTTGGTCTGCTTTACCGAGCAGATGACGAAGCCAGTGGGCCAGGCCACTCTGACGTCGATGATTTTTCTCAATGCCACATCTTGAGAAATCCCCCTGGAATCCTGGAATGCTCCAAGTAGCATTGGCGAACCAGTTGAAAAGGATCCTGTGATGGATGGGCTCCAAGCTAGAATTGTGGCACCAAGTATCACACAGTTGTCATCATTTCATCATCATCCTGGCTATCATCGGCGTCTATTATCATCATGCTACTCATCGTTGTTTCTCCTCTTTCCTATTTTTGTTATGTGTACAATGAAAGTTGTCATTATAGTCATGATCATGATCATCGTGGTTATTATGCTCGTCCGCTTGCGATGCAGAGGATGCGATGACGATAGTTATCGTCACAGTCATCGTTATGATCATTCATTGTCACCATCGTGGTTATCATCATCGTTTGTTCCACGTGTTTGAGGATGCAGCCGGCTAGCTGCAGGAGGATAGTCATGAGCATGACTTATCATGAATCCGGCTGAAATACTGCTCAAATACTATGCATGGACGTAGGGCCAGGTGGACAGGTGTTGAGGTCTTTTTCTTCCAAGGGTTGGTCACTGGTGCCCGCTAAGGTCTTTGTTTGGACCATGGGAGCACCTCACAAGTCAGAAATCTTGCGAGTGAAGCCACGGACAGATTGTGACCTTCATCGTCTTCGCGGCTGTCACTGGAATCGGCATCTATGGAAGCACACAGATCTACAAGGAACATTCAGCGGGGTTGGGAAGCAAGTTGGGCCGAAGAAATCATTGGCATGTACAGGCTTCACATGCCAGTTGATCTCTAGGTAAAGCATCGTAAGTGGCTGAACAGTTGGGCGGTTATTGGAGAGGACTTCAAGCTTGAGTGGTTCATCCCGGACTCCTCGTATGTGCTTCTCGGCAGCCGTTAGTTGACTTGTGCGCGGTGGCGATTTGCGTGCGTGCAAGATCCATGTTTGGCCGACGAAAGTAGATTTGAAGAAAACAAATAGTGGCAGGTCGATCAACTCAGCCGTCCATGCGCAACCGAATTGCTGAGGAACACCTTCTTCAATATCAATCGCGATAACTTCGCTACAGGCAAGCTGCTTTGTGTTGCCTCGGTGTCCATACAACATTCCTGACTGAACCATGTCTTGTCGCTGCAGCGATGGTGGTATATGCCTGGTCCCGTGCCACTGAAATTGTACACCATACGTCACAGGGCGGGCTTCATGCTGAGCGTGTGCTTCCAGCAGCGGAAGGGCTGCAAGTTTGTGATTTGCTCCATGCACTAAAACAAGTGCGACTCGTTATGTAAAGTAACGTCCCTTATAGGGTCTCTTTAAGGGCTACAACTAGGCAGAACTGCTGCAAACCGAAAGAGGAGGACAAACAAGCCATAGCATGCAGGCCGAGGTAAACCTGGTTATGGGCACTTTTTTGTCAAAGCGCAAACATCTAGTCGATCTGGCCGGCCACAAGACCGAGAACAACACTGATCGAAAACTACGCGATTGCGAACAACT
The DNA here is from genome assembly GCA_963377175.1 of Effrenium voratum. Lineage (NCBI taxonomy): Eukaryota > Dinophyceae > Suessiales > Symbiodiniaceae > Effrenium > Effrenium voratum. The sequence continues at coordinate 391,491 of CAUJNA010003645.1, read as the reverse complement.
TGCCAGCCAGCTGTTGGCTCACTGAATGTTGCGTAGTAGGGATTTGCAGGGTTTACTACAAGCCAATTGAACAGATTGTGCGATTTCTATGCGAAGACAACTACGGCAAGACTGCACGAAGACAACCGTCAGACTACCGGGTACTTTGCCGCGTGATGGCTCTAATTCCAACTGGCTGCCACTTTGCTCCACGCAAAGCGTTTTGAGCTTTTGCCAGGCACGCCCATCACTGTGAACTTCCCGATGTCGCCTGATGCCTTCGACCAGCAGAGCAACCTCTATGATGTCTACGGATACCTGAACACCAGCAATCTTGTCAATCACGCAACTTGGCTGCCATCAGCCTGGCCGAACATTGTTCGGCTAAAGCTCTGTGGAGCAGTGAAAGACCAAGGCAGGCATCGGCAAAAGAGTTGTTCACCGCTTTGATTTCCAACTAAGCTTGCGAGTTTGGCGGAGCTCCTTTGCGTGCAAGTGCCACTCTAAGTTCACTGCTGACAGAGCTTGGTTTAAATGTGTCCATTCTCAATCAGTCGAAATCCTTGTCGAAGTGCAGAGGATGGATGGCATCGAGCGCTTGGATCATCCCGTCATGTCAAGTTGAGGCTCTAGCGTGTTCTTGCGCCTATCCACTCCTGTCCGTTGTTTGTTGTTCGTTGTCGGTGCGTGTGTTTGTGCGTGTGTGTGTGTGTGTGTGCGTGCGTGCGTGCGTGGGTGGGTGGGTGTGCGTGCGTGCGTGCGTGCGTGCGTGCGTGCGTGCGTGGGTGCGTGGGTGCGTGGGTGCGTGGGTGCGTGGGTGTGTGTGTGTGTGTGTGTGTGTGCGTGGGTGCGTGCGTGCGTGCGTGCGTGCGTGCGTGCGTGCGTGCGTGGGTGTGTGTGCGTGCGTGCGTGGGTGTGTGTGTGTGTGTGTGGGTGCGTGCGTGCGTGCGTGCGTGCGTGCGTGCGTGCGTGCGTGCGTGCGTGCGTGCGTGCGTGCGTGCGTGCGTGCGTGCGTGCGTGCGTGCGTGCACGTGCGTGCGTGCGTGCGTGCGTGCGTGCGTGCGTGCGTGCGTGCGTGCGTGCGTGCGTGCGTGCGTGCGTGCGTGCGTGGGTGTGTGTGTGTGTGTGGGTGGGTGCGTGCGTGCGTGCGTGCGTGCGTGTGTGTGTGTGTGTGTGTGTGGGTGCGTGCGTGCGTGCGTGCGTGCGTGCGTGCGTGGGTGTGCGTGCGTGCGTGCGTGCGTGGGTGTGTGTGTGTGTGTGTGCGTGTGTGTGTGTGTGTGTGTGTGTGGGTGTGTGCGTGCGTGTCCGTTCTGTGTGGTGGTTTGTGTCTATCTCGCATCACGTACAATACCGCATCCCTGATGCCCCTGTTTCCATCCACTCGAGGATGTGGTGGTAGACAGCTGGCACATGGAGTTCATGGAGTGGGCTACCGCCCCGAACCAGGCAGCAAATTGACGGAAGCGTTTGGGGGTCGGCCACAGACACCACGCATGCACGAGCACTACTAATGTACGGGTATAGTTGGGTATGGCCTCATTGATCTCCCGTTCTCTTGCTATTTGTTTGCTTTTGCTCGAGTTGTTGGCTAAACTGCACAGTACCATGACATCGTGTCTTTCAAGAGGACCTTCCCTGGCGACACGTAGGCCGCTACCCAGGGTGACACCTTCTCGCCCTCGCGCAGCGACGCCCAAGCCGTGGCTCGGCCGAAGGCGTCCGGTGAGCCACCAAACTTGACCCAGAAGGAGCGGGTGTTTTGTGGAGGCCCTTGCATCCCTCTGACTGAAGGGTTGCCCTTTGACACAAGTCTGAAGGCTTGCCGGAGTTGCGTTGAATTGCACAGCACTGCACAGTGTGGAAGATCTAGGTCTCTCGCTGCGGCCACTGAAGGGTTTTTGGAACAGTCAGGCATTGTCTTCAGCGTTGTCATTTCACAGAAGGCTTGCATGAGTTGCTCGCATAAGGCATTCACAGACAAGACAGAGTTCTACACTGCGCTGCATTTGTGGCCACCTGGCAAGCAGCTTCGGGTTTCAAGCCAAGTTCGGAAAGGAAGGGCTGATCAAAGATGATTCATCTTGCGAAGATGGGGTCGGAGTTCAGGTATTCACCATCCGGGGTTCTGCAGGTGCAGACATTGCTACACGGCACACTCATTGCACGACTAACCACCACACATATCATGTGTAATAATTATTGCATATAGTCATGACTGGACACAATGCAGAGAGATGCCCCGTGTTTATAACTACGGATACTTGCAGCAAAGATGAGTTCATCGCAACGATGTGGCAAGAAGCATGGTTGTCTCATACTCGCGCATGATGCTCTGTGGCTCATTGCGTTTGTGCCTCACTCTCTGAGTTCCTGGACTGTATCCTTCTTGGGAAGACCGTTTTGGTGATAGTTGAAAAACTCGAGCTTTTCTTGGCCAATCCACTCAGGAAGTGAGGTGTTGTTTGTTGTTTTGGTTTGCCGCTGCTGTTCATGATATTTCATGATGTAGGGCTATGGCTTGGTCGGCATGCGCGCACGGCTAGGGCCTTCAGGTTTCCTTTTCAAGGCAACTCTGATTCAAGATGTTCACAAGCCTTGGTTCCCTCGCCAAAAACTGGCCCGTTCTTCCAGTGGGAAGCATAATATCATATATCACATGTGGCAATATTGTCATTGCCAGCTTGGCTGTCTCAAGGCTGTCTCTCTCCCTCTCTCGCTTTCTTCCTCTCCTCCCTCCCTCTATCTCTCCATCGCTCAATCTCTCTCGCTTTCTCTTTGGTCGTTGCGAAGGTCCATTCAGCTGCAAACAAGGCCTCACTTCTGCCAGATTCAAAGATTCCACTTTCCTTCCCGGGGCCAAGAACAGCCTGGATAAGATCCGCGACCTTCCGCAACCTTTCGTTCTGACTTCTGCTCCCAGTGTCAAGCTGCAGCATGTAGCACGAAGTGCGGGTCTTCTTGGCTCCTCAATCAGCCAAGGTACCGCAATTCCGTGGGATCCCGCTACCGCAACTCCATTAAATGGAATGACCAGGACCAGAGGGTGGAACGGATCACCATGGATCGATGGCACCAAAAAGGGAGGCTGGCTCATTTGCTGGTCTGCTCGAATGAGTTGCTTGGATTTGTTTTGGTCCAGAGGGGCCCAAAAAGGCAAGGACCGCAAACGGAACCAGCTGCTGAGCAGGTTCGAAGTCAGGCTGCCTTTGGGCATAATCAGAGCCATTGGGTCAGGACTGCCAGGTGGATTCCAACATGGATGCTGTTCCTGCTGGCTGCGTCCCGCCGAGCTCTCAGGTGCTCGGAGATTCCACGGCGGCTGATGCTGGTGCAACAGCGTCAGATAGGATGATTTGTGGTTTTGGACTTTGACTTTGGGGCAATGATACACAACATATGAGCGACGCATGACTTGTATGGCGTGTTATCATGTTATCCAAAACGGGTTATAAGCCCGCATCCCTCCAAAGGTGGTTGGCCATAGTGTATCCGAGTCTCCATTTCAGGCGCACGGCGCACGGGTCGCGGCATCGGGATCTTCGTCGCCGGCTTGAGGACAGAAGGACTGGCAGCCTCGCGCTTCAACGCGGAGTTGTCCCTGGCAGCTACCGACCGGGGCACTGACCGCTACACCACCATGACCTCCATGCGCAGCGAGGTGAGCCGCGGGGTAAAAGATGTATGCAATCTGAAACGCATCACAAGCATGTGTCTTGGCTTGGCTGAAACGAAGTGAGCTTGGCGGAAGCTTTGACCAACTGAATCTAGTCAATGAGGGGCTTCCTGATCGACGCATGAGGTGGCTGGTTCCTGT
>CAUJNA010003645.1:352698-382698 GCA_963377175.1 Effrenium voratum | reverse complement strand
CTGAGAGGCCCAAACGAGCTAGGTCTACCAGACTAAGGCTCCTCATCCAAATGGACCGACCCAGATACTTGTGAAATGGTTGTCCGCAACAGGTGGCCGCTTGAACAACTTTCTCCCAGAAGCATTGCTTGTACCCTTGTTGGATTTGTTTCTTTCCTTGGTTTACACGTCTTTGGGCGCGGCCAAGTCGGAGCTTAGGCAAGACAAACACAGGTTGTCGCAGCATTAGCCAACCACCGCAGCGAATCGCGTGGCAGGCGCCTTGCGCATGCCCACTGGCATCACGCAGTAGCTGGTCCTAGACAGCTGTGAAGGTGAAGATAACTCAAAGTAAACGAGTTTTCTCAGCACCTGAGAGCTTGCGCTGTGTTGCTTGTTTTGCTGACGCTTGCATCTGGTGGGCTGTGTTGGTGGTTCATGTCTCGTGGAAAGGTTGTCCATCCCAGCTCTGTTGACCAAAGGAGAACGTGCTGCTGGGATGTGCTGGGTTTTTGTACGAAGACGAGTAGCTGTACACTTGATCCCCCCCTTCCCCAAAACACTGAGAGGTCTTTGGGGCCCGTTTGGTGGGAAAAGCCGCCGGGGGGGGGGGGATGGACTTGGACTTGCCAATACTAATTTTAGCATTGCCAATTCTAATTAGTATCGCCACGACTTCCGCTTAGATTCCCAGTACTTACTTTGGCTTTGCGTAGTCTAATTTTCTTATTGTCAGCACTTACTCTGAGATTGCCATGCTAATTTGCCAGTTCTAAATTTAGAATTGCCAAGGCTTGCTCTCAGATTGCGAAGTCTAAGCTTCGCAGCCAGTACTTACTCTCAGATTCCTTGTAGTTAGTTTAGCATTGCCAATTCTAAACTTAGTATCGCCACGACTTACTCTCAGATTCCCAGTACTTACCTTGGTGTTGCATAGTCTAAATTCCGTATTGTCAACACCTACTCTGAGATTGCCATGCTAATTTGCCAGTTCTAAATTTAGTATTGCCAAGACTTACTCTCAGATTGCGAAGTCTGAAATTCGCTGCCAGTACTTACTCTCAGATTCCTCGTAGCTTGTTTGGCATTGCCAAATCTAAAGCTAGTATCGCCACGACTTACTCGCAGATTCCCAGTACTTACTTGGGGTGTTGCGTAGTCTAAAGTTTGTATTGTCAACACTGGCTCTCAGATTGTTATGTAAATCCGCCAGTTCTAAGTTTAGTATTTCCAAGACTTACTCTCAGATTGCGAAGTCTGAAATTCGCTGCCAGTACTTACTCTCAGATTCCTCGTAGTTTGTTTGGCATTGCCAAATCTAAAGTTAGTATCGCCACGACTTACTCGCAGATTCCCAGTATTTACTTGGGGTGTTGCGTAGTCTAAAGTTTGTATTGTCAACACTGGCTCTCAGATTACCATGTACATTTGCCAGTTCTGAATTTAGTATTGCCAAGACTTACTCTCAGATTGCGAAGTCTGAATTTCGCAGCCGGAACTTACTCTCAGATTCCTCGTAGTTGGTTTAGCATTGCCATTTTTTCCCCCCGTACTGCCAACACTTACTCTCAACTTCCTCGTAGTTAGTTTAGCATTGCTAATTCCAGTATTTGTATTGGCAGCACTTGCTCTTAGATTCATCATACTTAGTTTAGCGCCAAGGCATACTTTGAGATTCCCGGTACTTAGTTTGGTGTTGCCAAATCAAATTGCGTATTGCCATTGTTAGTTGTTAGTATTGCCAATTCTACATTTTGAATTGCCTTAGATTCCGAGCGCCTGTTTTAGTGTTGCCGAGTCCAAGTTCTGTATTGCCAATACTTACTCTCAGATTCCTCTTCCGCCAATTCTCACTTCTCTCAGATTCTCAGTACTTATTTTGGTGCTGCCAAGTCTACACTTCGTATTAACACTCATTCTCAGATTCCTTGAGCTGAGAGAAGCTTTGTAAATAATATAGTATTGCCAAGCCTTACTCAGATTCCCAGTGCATTACCTACTTTGGTGTTGCCATGTCTGACTTTGCATTTTAAATGCTTGCTCTCAGATTGCGAAGTCTAAGCTTCGCAGCCAGTACTTACTCTCAGATTCCTTGTAGTTAGTTTAGCATTGCCAATTCTAAACTTAGTATCGCCACGACTTACTCTCAGATTCCCAGTACTTACCTTGGTGTTGCATAGTCTAAATTCCGTATTGTCAACACCTACTCTGAGATTGCCATGCTAATTTGCCAGTTCTAAATTTAGTATTGCCAAGACTTACTCTCAGACTGCGAAGTCTGAAATTCGCTGCCAGTACTTACTCTCAGATTCCTCGTAGCTTGTTTGGCATTGCCAAATCTAAAGCTAGTATCGCCACGACTTACTCGCAGATTCCCAGTACTTACTTGGGGTGTTGCGTAGTCTAAAGTTTGTATTGTCAACACTGGCTCTCAGATTGCCATGTAAATCCGCCAGTTCTAAATTTAGTATTTCCAAGACTTACTCTCAGATTGCGAAGTCTGAAATTCGCTGCCAGTACTTACTCTCAGATTCCTCGTAGCTTGTTTGGCATTGCCAAATCTAAAGTTAGTATCGCCACGACTTACTCGCAGATTCCCAGTATTTACTTGGGGTGTTGCGTAGTCTAAAGTTTGTATTGTCAACACTGGCTCTCAGATTACCATGTACATTTGCCAGTTCTGAATTTAGTATTGCCAAGACTTACTCTCAGATTGCGAAGTCTGAATTTCGCAGCCGGAACTTACTCTCAGATTCCTCGTAGTTGGTTTAGCATTGCCATTTTTTTTCCCCCCGTACTGCCAACACTTACTCTCAACTTCCTCGTAGTTAGTTTAGCATTGCTAATTCCAGTATTTGTATTGGCAGCACTTGCTCTTAGATTCATCATACTTAGTTTAGCGCCAAGGCATACTTTGAGATTCCCGGTACTTAGTTTGGTGTTGCCAAATCAAATTGCGTATTGCCATTGTTAGTTGTTAGTATTGCCAATTCTACATTTTGAATTGCCTTAGATTCCGAGCGCCTGTTTTAGTGTTGCCGAGTCCAAGTTCTGTATTGCCAATACTTACTCTCAGATTCCTCTTCCGCCAATTCTCACTTCTCTCAGATTCTCAGTACTTATTTTGGTGCTGCCAAGTCTACACTTCGTATTAACACTCATTCTCAGATTCCTTGAGCTGAGAGAAGCTTTGTAAATAATATAGTATTGCCAAGCCTTACTCAGATTCCCAGTGCATTACCTACTTTGGTGTTGCCATGTCTGACTTTGCATTTTAAATGCTTGCTCTCAGGTTCCCTGTGCTTAGTTAGTTTGTATTGCCGATTCCAAATTTTGTATTGCCAAGACTTCCGAGTGACTACTTCGACGTTGCCAAGTCTAATTTCGTGTGCTCTCAGATTCCTCGTGCTTGGCTTAGCTGGAATTGTCGGGACCCGCTTTGTGTGACTGTGTTTGTTCAATCACGGGTTTGTTTGCAAATTGGTTTGGGGACCGTTTCAAAAAAAGGATTTCCTAAATCTAAGAAAGGGCTTCAGCGAAAAGGGCTTGGATAAACCGTAAACCACCCTTCACAAGCAAACGGTTAAGGGGCTTGGGTTTATTGTTGATTTTTGTGTTGCCTGGCTTTGTTTTCCGAAAACTCGGCAACTTTATTGAAAACGGCCCTCAAGACTGTCACAGAATTGTGAATTTGGAAAACACGTCTAGCCTATAAAAGCCATAGATAGAAGAAAGCGCGGCAGCCCAGGATCTACGTGCTGATTTGCGTGGGCTTGGCTGTGGACTACGCGGCACACATTGCGCACATGTTCAAGGACACCAGATCTCAGAGGCTTCCATGCGTTTCGCTGGTAGAACTACTGAATTCTGGTGAAGTGTTCGAAAATTCCATTCAACATGAAAGGCTGAGCGATGCTGCCCTCCTGGCCGAGACGCTTATGCTGGTAGGTGCAAATGAAGCACGCGGGTTTTCTCGGCAGAACCTGCAGATCCAGGAACCTTTTGCTTGTTCTCTCAGGAGTCCACCGGCACTGCGCGGGAGCGTGCCATTGCATCCATGGAGCGCATTGGGCCCTGCACTTTCAACGCGGTGGTCTCCACCCTCCTGGCAGCACCCTGGCGATTGCTGGCTTTGAGTGTGATCTGTTTCTGAGTTTGGCTTTATGATTTGAGAGGCCTGCCTTCTCGCAGCACGGTCTACAAGGGAAATCACGGTGGGGCCTGATTTCCTGCTATGGAATGGTATTGAAGCAGTTCTGCTCTTCCCTTGTTCAAGGTGAAGCTGTAGCATCGAAAGAAAAGAACATCTGGAGCTTGTTAAGAGGTCCCTTGGAAGTTGCACCCATGGTATGAACATGTATGGCAAAGAAAAGCATGTGACGCTTCCTCGCTTGCACAGCAAGCAGGAGTTTTACAGATTTCGTGCTCCGCTCGGCCCCGTGTTGATGTTTCAGCGCATTGCAGTGAATTGGAGTCAGTTGTCACGTTTATCAACGTTTTGCGTAGTGCTTCAGGTTAGCGAGTTGAACACTTTGCGACATGGCGTACTCATTTCGAGCCTTGGCACAGGTGGTCGTGGTTGGCTTCTCCGAGAGCTATGTCTTCAGGATCTTCTTCAAGGTGGGGCATCAGGAATCGATCGGGGCTAGGGATCAGAATTGAAGTTGGTGGTTTTCATGGAAGCCAAGCGCAAGCTTGACAGCAAATCGTCAATCAAGAGCGTATGGCAGCCAATTGTAGCTGAAGTGAAAGGGGCTTTCTTAGTGATCGTAGAGTCATAGAGTTTGGTCATGATTGTTTTGTTGTTGCTTGGACACATTTGGACTAGTCCGACCGTGGCAACCCGCACTTCTGCCGACCAACCACTGGTATGGCAAGTGCGTTTCGAGCTGGACAGCTATGGAGCCGAAAGGCGCAAGTTGCGCCTTCTGGGCCCGGAATCTTCAACAAGTCTAGAGTCCCACTTGCAAAACTTTTTCAATGTCAGCCACAATGACCTGGCCAGGCTGGTTGAATCCCACAGAGCTGTACAGAAGACACGTTCAAAGCTTCTCCGCGCGCTCGAGTGAGGTGCTTTTCCTGGTGGTGACCATTGCGGGTGCGCACGGCTTGTGGCTCCTGCCCACCATCCTGTCCCTTGTGGGAGGCTCCAAGGCGGCTCCGGAGCGCCTTGGAAGGAATTAGCGACTTAAGCCGCGCAAGTACCAAGAGTCGATGTTTTCAGGTTTAGCCGGTTTAGCCCCCTGCATGATTTTACCTGACTTGTACTGCAGCATCACGTCGGCTCAGCTCACCGGTGTCTCGACTGTTTTTCAACATGGTTTGTGGCGCCAATCAATTCTCGAGTTGCTAAAGCCTCTAGCAACGTGTGCCGGAAAGAAGCAACGAGCCACCTTTGGGCAACTTGCAAGGCAACTTGCGAATTGTGTGCTTTTCGAGGTCTGATTACTCGGAGAAGGCCTGGGTCATGATTCTCGCGGATTTGACATGCACACGGTGAAATGCACGTCCCTGTGGGCCGGTTAGGACAAAATCGTGACACGAACCGGGCAAGGACTTCCCTCTTGAAAGAAACACTCATTTGCGAGTATGATGTTAACATCCCTAGGGGAGCTTACCCAGGCAATCCCTGCATTGTGGGCCTCGACACCAACGGATTCGGCGCTAGATACATCTATACTATTTGATTCGGTCTGGCGCGGAGGAAGCTTTGTTTGCTTTCTTGTTGCAACACCGCAAGCAGCTCTTGTTGACAACAGCCACTGCGGCGCATTGACCTTATGTCGGAGTTCTTTCTGGGAGATTCAAGCACAGGGGGGGGGGGCAACTTGCCAGTCGATGCATGCAACCAGGGCCCTAAGGTGATGTCAATGTTGTGGTTGCTGGAATTTAGTCTTTGAGTCTGTACAAGAGCCATCCATCATGCATAAGAAACCTTCCATTTGGCACCTGTTCTGGTATTGACAGTCCGCCGCAGCAAGCATTCGAAGCATCAGCTGCCAACAAGCGGTTTCCCCCCTTCACTGCTGCAAGCTTTCCACCAGCAAACGTATTTGTCATGTGTGCGGTCGCCGTCGAAAGGTCAGGTGGGCAGATCGGTTGTCCATTAAGTAGGGTGGCGTCGGGCTCTCTGGGGAGAGCAGGGGCCAGTCAGCTCCAGGCATCTCGCACCACTCCTGCAAGCGAGGAGGCCTGATTTGTCAGTTTATTGGTTTGAGGAAACCGGCAAGCACCAGAATTTTTGTGCCCTTCAGGGGGCTGGGGTGCTTGAACAAGACCCCCCTTGGCTACTCTTGGCGGTTGTGGGTGTTTGGCCCACAACGCTACACCCAGAGTAGTTGTTCTTAAAGTTTTGTTGGTGCCCCTGTCCTTGAAACTGTTTGTCGGCAACCTGGCGCCGTTCTGTGTCGAGCGGCCAGTACCGGCTTGCTTGATTTTCCCTTGAGACGCCCAGCAAGGGCTTGGCAGGGGCCAAGACGGAGCAAGTTGTAGCACTAATTTTGACGCAGCGAAACGTTTGGAAGATCTAGCGAGCCCAACCAGCATGTTTGCATATGCAAAGTAATTTCTATGATGATTCGTGTTTCAAGTCAGATGCCCGTGCTTCCGTTTTAGGACTGGAAAGGCCCGACGGGAGGTTCGGATCCTCAACAAGTCGGGCTCGAAAGTATGTAAGCATTTGCGTTTTGGACTGCTCAATCGTTCGGGGCAAACAATCGAGAAACAGCGTGCAGATGTGAGCTAATAGCAGCAACCATGCTGATGGTCTACGCTTGCTTTCGGGATGATGTAAGGGGCCGACCCAACATCCCACAAACACCAGAGGGCCGACCTATCTTTCCCACGTCTTTTTGGGGAACAAGCAGCATGATTCCGGGGTTCATGTGCTTGCCCGTCTCTGACTCCTCGCACAGCGAAAGGCAGCTGTGGATGCCAAAATTGGTTTGGCATTGGCCCATGTCGGCTCTCTTGGTTGTTTATCCAATTTCCTGCAACTGACTGCATTGAGAGACATGTCGCAAATAGGAGCAATCTGCTCAGCAGGGTCAAATGGAATATCTGGCTTGTTTCGTTATATCTTATCGACTCCATGAGTGTGGATAGTGTGTTTGGGGTAAAGCATATTGCGTGGCACGCTGTTCATTCCGCATTCCGAGATGTTTGTTCTTTTTGTCCCAGCTGTGTTGACAAGAATCTCGCTTGCGCTTTGCAACACAGGTTGCAGACAGGCAACCGGCGGGTTCCTCGCCAACTTTTCCTTGGCTCCACGAAGTGGACCCTCGAAGTTTTATCCCGTTTTCGCCCGCGGCCAAGCCGCGCGAGCCACGCCCCTTGACTTTTCGTGAGCGCACGAGCTTGCGCATGACGATGTATGACAGATCCCAAGCATGTGGCAAGGATTGGACAAAGAGGCGGACACACAAGCTTGGCTTCGGGTTTTTGGCGGTTTGGTTCCTTTTCTCCAACGCAGCGATAGTCTGAAGCAAGGTTTGGTATGATGTCAATGGCGGCACTTGGCTAAACACTACGCTACTGCCCAAGGTGCGTTCTGGTACTACCTTGGCCATAGCACTCCTGAACCCAACGCTTGCCTTTCACTGCAGCTGCATTTTCGCAGGAGTTTGCCCGGCCCTGCGCACTTTCAGTGCAGACCTTTGCTTTCAGCCAGAATCGTTTGTTGCTCTTTCTGGATGGTCGCGCAGGTGCAGCCTCTTTTGCCCTGCAACCAAACACAAACGAGGCGTTCACTCATGTTCGATATTTCATGCGCATCCAGCCATGTCCTTGCCTTTCGGATTTGCTTGACACACACACACACATTTAACGGTTTTACCAGTGAACAAGTTCCGACTTTGCAAAACCAAGTGAGCTCTACCCTGGTAGCAAGTGTAGTACTTCACGGCTTTCAAGGGTGCCTTTATCATGGACATCGACAAGAAGCCATAATACAGTTCTCCCGAATGAAGAGGGGGTCTCTGTTGAATGGTACGGTATTTTTGCCAAGCAGTTTCGGGCCAAGGATGCACTATCGTGGCCCGTACCTTGTATGATATGCTCGCTTCTTGCACCGAAGCTGCTAGCCGTTGAAACCAGTATCACTTTCTTGAGGCTTAAATCTGATTTTGATCATTTTAATCCTGCCTAGCTGTGGCAAGGCTGCATGTTGCGGAAGACGAAGGTGCATTTGTGTGGAATTTTAGACTTCTGCATTGTCTTGCATTGTTTTCTTTGGCTCGATAGAACTGTTTTTCTCCCCGGCACATTCTCTGACGACATGGGCGGCTAGTCAGCAACAATGACCATGGGATCTGACAGAAAGGGAGATTATGGGCTTTGGCAAATCCAGACGGCCCAAGCATATTCTTTAACCAGCATGTACCATTTGATCTCTTTAGCCACGCATTTTGCTTTGTGCCCGGTTCTTTGAAGCACCCGAAGGTCAATTCACGCTGTGCTGTGAGGACAGGCAGCCTTGTTGTCATTTGACAATACGTGCCATGGTTGGCACATGATGCCATCCGGAAGGTAACGCCTTTAGAGTACAAGGTTGTCGGGAACCTTGCACTCCAGACAAGCTAGTCACTCGTACCGTGAGAAGCATGTTAGTGAAAGTGGTGCTTGGGCCGTCCCTGGCTTTTACATTGGGCGTGCGCAGACGCGGGAAGTGAAAGGAAGCCACTAAGCCACCTTCCTGGCTGAGACGCCAAGTGGCAAGGTGGCTGAGTTGCCAAGTGGCTAAGTGGCTGGCGAAATGGCTAAAGCAACAGCAATTCTAAATGGTTTACCATACATCACAGGAAGCAATCCTGGGCGGTAAGCAACATACCTATACGCAAGAGTATGTTGCTTACAGACGACCGGAAACTAAGAAAGCAAGCAACAGCAAGCAAGGCAAGGCAAGGCAAGCAAAGCAAGCAAGAAGGCAAGCAATCCGCTCCGTCGGTCTTGGCATTTAAGCCAGTCGTCGGAGCAAGTACGGAACCTCTCCGTCCGTGAGTAAAACGCTTCCTGTTTGTGAGTGCCTAACCGCCCGTTTTCTTAAGTAACATACTCTGTTAATAAGCTGCCCGCCCCCAACCCCCACAGGTATAACTACGTACACCCCCCCCCTGCCCGGCCCTTAAGTAACTAACCTCCCCTGTTTTCAAGTAACATACTCTGTCAGCAGTACTTACAGCAAGCAAACAAGCAAGACTCCCACACGCTTGCTTTGAACCAAGCCAGTCGTTCGCACGTGCCTATACTTTTGCATACAGGTATGCTACTTACCTTGCGCTTGTTTTTTTTGTCCTGAGACATGTCAGTCTACTTGGCTGCTTAGCCACTTAGATATATTTGACTACTTATCCACTTGGCCGCTTAGCCCCTTAGCATTCTTCGGCTACTTAGCCACTTGGTCAGATAGAATTATTTAGCAACTTGGACAGTTAACGGCTTAGCCACTCAGCTGGCTGAGTGGCGAAGGGGCTTGCGGGCTAAGTGGCTGCTCTTCAAATGCGACCCGAATTGCACCCACTCTTTTTCCAGCGTTTGAGTTGGCATGCGGGGAGAACACTCGAATTGTTCCATTGCTATTTCTTTTCGCAAGGCCAGAGATTCCTTGGGGCTCGCTCTGAGTTGGTCCAGGCTCGTGGAAAGCTAAAACTTCGCCCAGAAGAGATCAAGGAATGACTCCCAGGGGCGTTTATTGCCAGTGCGGTTAAGGTGATGTGCATGTCGGGGTCAGGCCATAGTGGCCCCCGCTTTTATTCAATTTGACAGGCCGTTTTTGCTGGTTGCTCACGATATTTTCTTTCAGTTTCGGGCGAGGCCGGGCAACATGAGCTTAGTGCATGTTGCCTGTTGAAAAAACCAGAGCACCCAGTCCAATCACATTGCCCCCCAGCGCTGGCGCGCCAAAGGTGTGTCGCAGGCCCTTTGCATACGAAGGGCTCGCACGCAACTTCCCCGCGCATGGGCGGGCGCTGGGCGCGTCTCAGGTGGTGTCGAGGGCTGTTTGGAGGCCTTCTTCGAGGCCGTGGGCCGCAAAGTGGGCGGACATCCCGCGGCTCGGCCATGCCACGTGTCGTTTTGTTTCCCAGGCGAGTCGTTTTTGTGTTTTTTCTTTTTCGAAGGTTCTAAGCTACGCTCAGACATGGGATGCGAGGGTGGCTGTACTGCTGAGGCCTAAGTTGGAGTATACAGAATTTGAACGTGAATCCTAGTTTCACACATAAATTTGGGTTGGTTTGAAAACGCGCAGCCCGCTTAAATCGTCATGGGGGGTCAATTTGTTTGTGTTGGAAAATGATTACAGCATAGCCCGGGGCCTGCTTGCTTGGCCGAGGCAGCCCCCGTTTCCTCAAAAATGCAATTTCAATGGCCTGTGCGAGTCCACTCGAATCACTTCCTGCCTCAGAAATGCAGCAAGACAGCCTGTCATGGCGCCATCCTCCACAGCTGCCAGTGTCTTGCATTTGCTTCTCGCGTACTTTTGTTCCTGCCACAAGCAAGTCCGGTTCTTAGCAGACGGAGCGTGTACAGCTCGTGCGTATACTGGTTGAGGAGTACAGTTACGGAAGAAGCCCGTCACTGATTTTATTCCGTGTGTTGCTCCGACGATCTTGTTGAGCTGGAGGCAGAGTGCTTGGACCATGCTGCAAGGCCTTTTTGATGTCAACCATGGTTTGCTGCTGCATGCAGCCTTGCCTGAGCATCAGAGGTTTTTTGTACATGCTCGAGTTGCATGAGTGCATGTCAATGCACGTTGGTGCGCCTTGTAAGTTCTCACCTTTGCCGGGGTGAGGCTGGTAGCAATCAAGCATGCTATTGTCGCCAGTTTCGGATGACCTTGTAATTGCGCAGACTGGCTGCTAGCAATCATTGTAAACGCTGGATGGCTGTCACTCGTGCATCAACCCCGACCCAAACGGTCGGGCCCGCAAGCACTGGAGCTGTGAGGTAAAGAGCTTGATCGGGAGCATCATTTTCACCGTCGCTTGCTGCGGCGGCTTTGCCTTCCTGGAAAGCGAGACACGCCCGGAGAAGCAGTGGGTGCCAGTAGGAGACCGGTCGATTTCGAAATTCGCTTGTCGCGGAAAGACGGACGCACTGGGTTTGATTGCCAGGACAGGGTAACATGTGATTCCTTTGAAATATCAGGTGGAGCTTCGAACGTCATTGGGCGCCATCAACTCAATTGTACTTCAAAGCCATCAACAGGGCAGATGCCACCGTCATTTGATTTGCAGTTTGCAAGCTAAAGCAGGGCTTGGTCTGAGCCAAAGAATCAGATTGCCTGCTAAGAATCAGTTTGTCGAAATTGCAGCGCGCAGGGTCCCTCGCCTTGGACCACGACGAGTATGTTCCTACGGCAAGACTGTGAAAAGGGGGGGGCAAGTGGGCGGCCGCATGAGCTGAACCTAGAAAACTTGCTCTATTGTTTTGGTTTCAGTCTCCATAATGCTTCGATCATCGGATCAGCAAGCAGATTGTGTCATGAAGGTTGTTGCACGTGGCCATTGTGTTTGGCTGCGTTATGAGCAACCTCCCTGTGCTTTGGTTTTATTTCGTTTGGCAAGCTGAGACCTGAACCGTCTTGAACCCTTTCAACTCAACTCCGTTGAAGCTCGTTGCTGGTCCGACTATGACTTAGTGTATTATATGCTTGAATGAAGATGATGTATGCTCTTTACATTTTGTCAATAGCGCAAAACTCAGCGCTGAATTGTTCGAGTAGATGTTTTTGCTCATCAAACCGTAGAGCAGCCTGCATATTGTGATGAGATTTGAATGTTACGTTGCGTGGCGCGCGCACACACAAACACACACTCGTGCACACGTATGTTGCCCAATTTGGCATTCATCGTTTCACATGTTCATACAATAATATATTCATATTACGCGCACACATGCGCAAGTATGGTGCGGTTGGCTATTGAAACTTGACAGGCATGGTTTTGGCCTTGACAGTTCTTTGTAGTTCGTGTTAGGTTTGTGAATGGCCAAGCGGTGCCACTTGTTGGGGCAATAGCCAGTGTGCGTCATTTGAAATGTGAACCTGAGCTCTAGCCATGGTGGTACAGTTTGAGGATGGTAGGATTGCCAGAGACTATTGCCAGTACGGCTTCAAGGTGAGGTCCTTGCAGACGTTGACACACCTGTGGTCCAGTGTTGCCAGCATTGGTGTTTGTTTGGAGCCAGCAGTGCTCATGATGGACCGAACTGTAGTACTTCTAGGTAGTGCATGAGCTGACAAAAGCCGGCCTGGTTTGCTTCTTTGGCAAAGGGGTAAGTTCCGTCACTAAGAATAACTGTCAAAACGTTACTGGAGGTACATTCAGCAAGAGCAATGGCACGGCACTGATTCCAGCATTGGCTGAAGGCTTTGAAGATACTAGGTGCTCCTTGCAAATCGAGAGCCCACAAATGAAGCAATAATGCAATTTATTATATACCACAATATAGCATGATCTAATCTCTCACGTGTCATTAGTGTCCAGTGGCCGAGGTGAAGGCGACCTGGCCGGGCAACGCCCGCTTCAACTTCTTCTCGGCGACCTGTGCTGACGTGGACGAGGCATCCTGTGCCTTGGCCTTGCCGACAGCTTGGCTTTGCATTGCAGAGGAGAGATGCATTCTTGCACACGCGCACACGAAGATACACACACACACACATGGCTGTGGGTCAAAACCAATGGTGCCATTTTGGGATAGGTGCACCACCCATTTTAGAACCTATTTTAGTGGGATTGGGATGTTCACTGGGGGTACGGGGTTTTGACCTGTGGCCACATGATGCCAAGCTGATATAGACACACAGTTTGGCTTGCTTTGTGCGTGGTACTCGTAGCGACGTGATCATAGAGCCAGTTGGGTAATATGTAAGAGATCATGCGTCGGTACATGCACACAAAATACCACAATGAATCTCAGTACATCACTGAACCGACCTGATGCCAAAAGATGTCCAATCTGCGCCTTAGAGATTCGGCTGCTAGTCGCTTACAAGAGAGACACTTCACCTCTGACTCGATGTTTACCCTCGAGGAGAAGTTGTAGCCAGGCTGCCAATTCTGACTGCGGAACTCAGCCTTGCCTTGCACTGTGCATTTCATTCTAAACATCCATCATGTTACCTGGGCTCAGTTGAGAGCTCATGGCCAGGTTCTGTGAGCTTTCCGGCCCGTGAGAGAGACCTTTCACGCCAGCACTCTTACCTTGGATGCCCTGAACCACGAAAGCCGGAGCTCAAGCGAGAGAGAGAGCAACAACACTGTGCCAGTAGAGCATATGAAGCAATGCAGGCAGCCCTTCGAGCTGAGGCAACATCCTGGACCCCAAGTACCTCCAGCGCTTCCACATGCTGAACGAGCTTGGGCCCTGGTGTAGGTTGTGTGGCCATTCTGGGATGGTATTCAGGACACCCTTGCTTTTGTGTGTGTACGCGTGTGTACGTATGTGTCTTAACTAATTAATAATTAGCGGCCGGCTCCATATTTCCATAGTTGTTCGGCCCTGAACGGGCGGCGGGGTCGGCTCCGGCCGGCTCCACATCCGTGTGCAGTTCGCTCGGGGGCTGCCACACACTCAACGTCTATCAGAATGGCTAAGAGGCTCTAAAAGTATCCGCAAGACCACCCGAGGATCATGCTGAAGCAGGATGACAAAACATTTAAACAACCCACTTTCGAATAACTTAAGAGACAAGCACATTTGCAGTGCGTGTGCAAATTGGCACATGACAGGCAGACACACTTGTTCAACAGAATGTGGCCCCAAGACAGCAGCGGTAATCATCGGTGCGTTGATCCGAGTTGGCGCAGACTTCAAGAAAACACCCAAAGGGGAGACTAACAAACCATTCTGATGGAACGTGTTTTTCGTTTACGACTGTGCAGACGACCAAACTGACCGAGAGCCGCACGTTTTTGAGGCAGATCATGAACATCACCATCGACGGAACGACGTTGGTGCAGAAGCTGGACGAGGATCACAAGCGCTCGGCAGGCGACAACCGGCCATGGACCATCTACTCTGGATCCTGGAGCCCCTTGTCAATGAACACATAAGGTTTGCACGAATGAGTTGCTGCTGTGGGTTGATCGTCTGACTTTTGTTCAAGCTGTGAAGTGCCACTGCAGAACAAATGCCCGCTGTTGAGTTGAGTTGCGGACTGGAGCCCTCCAAGAAACATATTTTGCACTCCGCGAAGAGAGTTGCTTCGGCCATGCTTTCTACCTAAGACCTTGGATGGAACGCGCACATGTTTGTTTGCACCAGCAAACTGTGTTTTTGCGCTGCCGGGAACTCCAGTTGTATCTTGCTAAAGGGCACTTGCGTGCCTACTTTGTTTCCGCAAGAAGCTCGAAACAAACTCGCCCTTGCGAGTTTGCAACAAGTACAAAGTTTTTTGTATAGAGCTTTGTTTGTTGTTTGCACGTTATAAGTTCGTTTGACACGTGGCATCCAGGGAGTTAGTTCTGAACAGGAAGCTATCTCTTGCAGGGGCGAGTGCCTTTCAAACCCAAAACAAGAAGTTGCTGGGAGCGAAAGACATCTTAGTATTTCCGGTGACAAATAAACGTTCTCCCAAGCAGTTTTTGTTTACGGTTGCTAGACTCAATCCAAACTAACAGCTTCCTTTATACAGTTTGTGTTTCAAGGGACAACTCATGCACGGACCGTTTGCGTCTGTTGAGGACACTAACGTTCGAATGCAGGACCCTTGTGTTTCCCGCGTGGCATACTAACTTGGGCAGAACAAGTTTTTACCATTCAAGGTTTACCCGACATCTAAATCTAGTCATGGGGGGATCACCCAAATGTCCCACAAATGCCAGAGGGACGACCCACTTAAGCCGTGTCCTCTGGGCAAAACAAGTAATATTGTTTGGGTAGTTTGATTGGCTTTCATTTCTTGCCAGTTTCGTCAGAACAGCTCAGCGCGGAGCAGACACATCTTTTTTGATTCCCAGTTAGATACTTCAACCTGAGTCGCCAACGCACCAGGTTTCAGCGGTGAACCGACAAGCGTGCCTTGGCGCAAAGGTGGCAGTTTGTGGAGAGCGGAAGCAATAAAGGAGTTTCTGTTGATCTCCCAACATGGTCAATGCCGAACGGGGATATTGTTGAAGCTCTGGCAGGAATAGGCTGGGCTCATGGATGAGGCAACGGTTCAAGCTTCAAGCGGCGACCAATGTTTCGGAGACCGGAAATCACCCAGTAAGCGGAAGGATATTTAACCAGCTTTTGCTTCTCTGACTTCTCTCGCAGGTCAACGGCAGTGTGGTCTTTAACGGCCGCAAGTGCTACGCCTTCGGTCCTTTCTGCGGCAGGTCTTCGGTTCTGGATGTGCTCCTTGCTTTAGGTCAATGCTTAGCATCTGTGTCACGGAATAGAGGGCCCCCATTCTGTGGTGGTTTCCCGTTAATTTCCGATGTCCCTGTTAAAGCACCCAAAGCAGGGTTCCCTCAGAAAAGACACCAAGAAGAACTGCTCGAGAACAACGTGGTGCACCCTCTTTGCTGTCGATTGGGATCACAGACTGGACCCTTTGTGAATGTCATTCCGAGTGGAGAAGAGGACACAGGGTTTAAAAAGTTGTCAAAGAGCATGCGTATATCTTCCTTCCCTCCCTCCGTCCTTGCTCGCTTCCTTCGTTTAAGACCGTAGCTTTAGGAGTGCATGACAATGCCTGCCCACACCTCCGAACTGGCAAGGTATATCAAGTCGTTTCTCCTGTGGCCACCTGCCCCATGGTGACTTACAACATGCTGGGTCAACAGCTACGTTTGCTTTGTGCTTGATTGCACTGGCCGGGCGGTGATTTCTTGGGGGGAATTGGGGGTGGCGTGAGGGTTGCGGCATGTGCCGACCTGCAGTTCTTCAGCATTCTACAATGCGTTTCTACATATTTCCCCCTGATGACCTTTAGTTGATAGTCGGCTGCCAGCGTCGACGATTTGCCAGCTCTCCACAACCGAGGTTCAGGGGGGATGATTACGTCATCCAAAACCTGGACGACAACCAGATCAAGCTCGCACTTAACAACTGGGAGGCGCATCATCCTTGAAAGTGAATTCCTTTGGCTAAATGCCACCTATGCCATACCTAGTGCCTGGCACGCTGACCAAACAGAGTGAGGTGACGTCCTCTGATAAAAAGTCTGTATGACCGCTAAGTGATACAAACCTCGCAGGGCGGTGTTGGACGGCGTTGTTTAAAGGTCTAACCAATACTCGCTGCTGACTGACGTCTGAATTGGTGGTGCCCATGCTTGCTCATTCTCGCATTATAGCCCAGTAGCCCAACAACAAAGGAGGCCAACGCAGTGAATCACAATGAGTACATTTTCTGCATCTCTGTGCTGCATTCGTAGTAGGCCTGCACCCGCCAAGGGGATTCGGACCCCTCGCGTGACCTTGTCTTTTGCAACGGTTGCCCGGCCAAGCAAATTTGCTCTTGCAGGACCAAGAAACATTCTGCCCTTTGACCTTGGCCACCGCTAACTCTCCCTGCTACAACAGCTGCTTGGCTTTGTGTCACGCATGTATCCAGTATGTTGCAGAGTGCAATCACGATTTCTGCTAGTGACCAACTCCCGACGTTGAGCTTCTTCATAGCAGCCTGCTTCTGAGCATGATTAGTTTGAGCAGCAAACAGGTGCGCAGTCGGCCAAATTGATAATCCCGGAGATGGGGTGAGCTGAGATCGGACTGAGGCACCTGCCAAGCCTACAACACGCCTGATGAGAGGTATGCTTGCCGCGTGGAAGCTACGCAGTACTGCAACCAGAAGCGACTTGGATCAGATCCGTTTCAGAGCAAGGCCCCTCATCCTCAAGAGCTCAAGCGCGCTCTTTTTGGATTCCTAGGTGCCCCACCAACACGATAATGGTGAACGGCGAGGAAGTGACCATTCCGGTGAACTTGGCGACCTGCGAGGAGATCACTGCTAGGTCCCCCAGTGCCCTTTTACCCTTTTGTGGAGGGTTCCCCTACTAAAATAGACTACAGAAAAAAGGGTACCCTTGTTCCAACCTCTCTACTGGAGGACCTAGAGTGGATCCCATGTGGCTTGTGTTGCAGAGCTTTGCATTTCTCAAGTCTGGCGATCCGGGAGCCGCGGGAGGACCGTGGCTGCATCCAACTGGGCAACCTGGGCTCCATCAGCACCACGTCAACGTCAGCTCCCGGTGGCCAGCTCAACACCGCGGCACGGCAAGATACGGCAAGAGAGCTTGTATGGGTCAGCTCGAGATCGGCAGCTTGACCATGCTTGAAATGTTAACGCTGGCGCGTGCCCGAGGCCCTTGTGGATTTGTGCAGGGCAACGCTGCCAAGTAGCTCTTGAAAGGAACCCCCACTACAGCAAGGGAAGGTGCAAAACCCCTCAAGACGCGGTGTCCACACGTGATCAAGGGTCACGGGCATTTGGATCGCACAATTAGAGCATTGGAGCCATTTATCTAGCAGGGTCCGAAAAGAAGTGTTCCTGGACTTTAGTTGCCACCATTAAAGCAACGGCTCCGTTTTTCCAACAAGTTGCATCATGTAAGTTTGATTTTCTTCAGCCGGATTTCGGCAACCAGTCACGGGCGAGAAGGGGTGCTTTCGGACGACCAGTCACCGGCGATGCTGGGGATGTTGAGCTGCCACCAGTTGAAATCAATGCTGGGGATTTGGCGACCGCTCCTTTCTGAGAACAACACGCGTGCAAGTCGCCCCCTTGATCTTGTCGCCTGCAAAAGGGCCTTGGATTCAGATGTAAGATGTCCTAAGGACCCAGGACAGGCGCCTGATAGCGCCTTCGAGTTCCAGCCGACCAAGATCAGGACCATGGTGGGAGGATTGGAGACTTGGCATATTTGGAGTACCAGTTTCTGATTACGTGTGCAGAGTTGTGCGGGAGACGGCGAGGTTGTGGACTTGAGCCAGCGAGCATCCACCTCTTGGCAGCTCAACGCCAACATGGCTTGAGTGGGCCGAGTCAACCATTCTCGTGTCAGTCTTGCTGGTGCAACGAAAAGCAAACTTAGTTTGGAGCCAGCGCGGTGCTTTGGTGCCAATTTGGGGCCAGTATTCTCTCCCTCTCTCTCTCTGTCTCTCTCGCAGTGGAGCAAACCCGTGCCCGTGGGTGTAGGTGCGTTTGGCTGAGCCCCCCGAAATGCGTGAGACAAGCCATGCCTGTACTCGCGATGTTGATGCTGCAAAACCGATCCTATCCACAGTCCCCTGTCCCCCCGGTTGGAGTGAATCATGTTGAACCAAGCCATGGGGTCTCGACCCACCTGGTTAACTTTGTCCATGCGTTTCAAGACTTGGCATGGCTATGGGCTCCTTGGGTTGCACATCAAATCATATACGAGGTGGGTTTGCGTCCCCATGCTGATCAAGCACAGCTGTTCTGTGACATGCTTGTCCAATATTTGACACGCTGGCAGGGAAGGACAGGCTGGCCGACAATATGATGTGACTGTGGTTGGCTTCGCATTGCAACTATCCACCAACCCCTCTCCTGGGACACCCCACGTCACCCTGCTCTCACCTCAATCACAGGTTTTGAATTCGAATGACAGAATCAGTCACCAAGGTTCTTTCTTCTTTTGGGCACGGGAGTTTGCAAGGAGCCAGGCGGTTTCCAGTTTCGCTTGGTCAGTCCCTTCAGCTGAGGTGGCTGACACCAACTGGAAATACGCAGGCGGCAAGCACATCGCCGGCTTCTTCGCATTGAACAAGAACGAGCCTTGCCGAATTGGCACCCGAACCGAGAGATTCCTGTAAGACAAGCCACTTGGACAATGCATGAACGCCGATTGCAACTCAACAATCCAGATATGTTATGTTTGGTGCTTTGTTGATGACAATAGTGTTCTGTCCGCGAGGATTCGGACTCGTTTCCAGCCAGCCCGTGGGAGGCCCAATTGCCCTTACCAACCACAGGCTGGTCCTATAAGCATCTGGCAAGCTTTTTTGCTTGCAGCCATGTCGATCACAGGGATTTGTCCTTTGATTGTTCGGTTGCAGCCCATCCCATTAGCTCAGATGCGCTTGCAATTTGCAATAAGCTTCCCGCACCCTTTTCTGTCAACTGAGCCAACATCCCGGTGCCTCAGGAGCTGTATTGCCCCATCGAGGGCCGCACAGATCCAGTGGCAGATGAGTGGGAGCGTCGCGCCTTGTGCATGCGACCTGGCAGCATACGGGCCACTACCCGCAGTCTCTTTGGTGGCTTTGCACCAGCCAATGAATTAGATTCAGACTTTCAAAGGCAGGACCTTATTGCATCATCGCGCTTGTTTGCACTTATTGTTTTTATGCTGCAGGTGTGCTCAAGGTTTGCAATGTTCCATACGGCAACCTCGATGTCGCCTGTGATCAGACATGCAATTCTTGCCACATTGTACTCCAACTGGAGAAATCTGGTGAATACATGCATGCATTTACAGGCCTTGTGTTTGCGTTGGCTATCCTTTGTTTGTTCATCAATGCTTGCTATCACAGGCCCGATTTTCTTCCAATCAAAACCATCCGCCAATGCTGCTCGCACCCGAGCTCAGTATGGGCATCGACGCCGACTCCCGAGCTGAGCCCAAGCTGGATTGCAAGGAGGATGACCTGCTGAAGTTCAGCGGTTGCTTTGGTCTGAATACTGCGCGCTCGATGGTCCGGCCAAACAACATGGAACTTTTTTTGCAAGTACGGCTCAAAGAGTTTGTTTCAATGGGTGTGGTAAGCATCAGTTTGCAAGATGGCTGTCCTCCGCTCCGATTTTTGTCCAAGCGATAAAAAAACAAATCAAGTGTTGCAATTGGGCTTCTCAGAGGTGGTGAAGGGCAACCCCAGAGGCCTTGACCAGACTGCTTTCTAGGGCTTGGGGGGCGTGAATTAAGGATTGCCAGTGAAGAAATGCTCTTGCAAAGTCTGAGACTTGCGTGGTAGGGGCTGTGCCATAGCTAAGGCCTGTTCCAACGATCTCTCGGCGACGAGTTTGGCAACGCCATCCGCGGCGATATCGCCAAGCTGTCCTCTTCCTATTTCGTGATCATTGTTGCTTGTCTTGATCTATTTGGTGTCAAAAAATCCCTTCCCCTCTTATCCTCATCATGCAATTCTTCCTTGGATTTCAAGATGGCTACCTATCCTGGCTACTGGCAAGCTTGGGTGTTGTTCGCCCAGTAAGACTTAAAAAACATGTGGAACATGCATGATTAGGTTTCAAGAGTGCCCGGGCTGTGATACTCGATGGTTGAAAAAACCTCTTTCACACTAGGATCTTCGCATGTCATTTGGAGTTGCCGAGGTCTACTGCGCTGCCCCCTGGCGGCAATCGCTTGTTCAGCCAAAAATGTCTGTCCATGGGAAGCACTTCCGACTATGAACTTACAAGATGTTGGTTTTCCTTTTGGAGTCCCTTTCTCCCCCCCCCCCCCACCCAAACAAGAACAGGGTACCATCAAAAGAGAAAGTGAACAGTTTGGTAGGGCCTATCTGTTCGGGGAGCCTATGACACTCAAGTCAATTCACTACAGCTGGAGCTGTAGCTCCAAACGTCGGTCGAGGTGTTGACTTTCTGGGCGTTTCAATTCGTTATCGCCTAATTTATGTTGGGAGTCGGAGAGCCTGGACAACTCAACGGCTTGAGTTAAAAAAAAAAAAAAAAAAAAAACATTTGAGATCATGATCGGCAAGCTGGACGCCGTGCACAGCGGCGTGGTGCTGTCCATGGTGGCGGTGCTCATCGTGGGCCTGACCATCGGGTCCACTCTGGGGCTCATGGGCTACTTCGGGGTGCCCAACGGCCGCTGGGCGAAAGCCTTCTTGGAGCTAGCAGTTGGGCCTGCCGACATCTCGGAATGTCATGCCGTGTCGGAAAAGTGCACAACGCATTTTCCGGAGGAAAGGTGCAAGATTCGTGTATACGTGACAAGCCAGTGTTGCACAGGCAGGCGCTCTCAGTTTGTGAATGGCTTTCTCATGCTTTGATATTATGACTGCGCTGGTCACGGGGAGCAAGTAGATTGTGCACGGACAGGTGCAGTATGAAGGCTCTTCCTATGTTGCTCTTCCTATGTTGCAGTGGTATCCAGATGAACTGCCTGTGCGCTTATGAGTAGCATGGTCATAGTTGGTTGCTGTCACATCCAGCTTCATTTGAGTCAATGGATCCTGGAACCCATCCTCACGCGCAATCTGTAGCGGCACGCTACAACGCGCTGCTGATATTTCCAATTCTTTGCCTTGTCGAGAGGCGCTGCTTGTGTTCCCTGAACAACTTTTCTATTGAACAGTTGACTCAAATGCCTACGTTTTCTCGGAGCCTTGAAGTAATTCGCCTCTCGCCTGAGGCAACCTGAACAACAACCTCTACTTCCTGCTGCTGGGCCTGGGTGTGGACGATGCCTTCGTGCTCAGCTCGGAGTTTGCGCGGCACATGGCCACCTCCAAGGAGGGGAACCTGGAGCGCCTGCAATCAAAACCCGGGTAGATGAAGGTTAGTAAGGGACAGCCCCAACCATAAATAGCTGCGGCCGCCTTCTTAATTCTTTACATGAGTCTGGGTAGACCATTTTAATACCGGGTTTTGATTGTGACTCACCTGGGGCAACTGGTTGTTGGTTTTTGCATCGGTCTGCGCAGGGTGAGGACACCTCAGTGGCGGAGCTGATTGCTCGCACGGCCCGCACTGGAGGCATCTCGGTGCCGTGGCAGAAGAGAACTTGATGGAGGTCTTGAGGGGTGTAAGGGGCCGGGGTATCATGGCGTGGACTAGGGAGCACCGCAGTTCAAAATCAGAAGTCGCAGACTGCCCCAAAAAGTGTGAGCCTGTGAGTCGCCGGTCTCCAATTCGCTTCTCCAAGTGCTCCCTAAGCTTCCCAGCACTCCCTGAGCCAAGCCTCCCATTGAATTTTCAGGGTTCCCAAAGCTTCTCTTGGCCTTTCCGATAGGTCTGCGTTCGCGCTGAATTCTTGGTTGCCCTGCAGCGCACGCACTTGTTGCGTGGGGGGCAAAGCCGTCGTTCAGCCCAAACAAACCTGGTGACACTCAAAACGGAAGCGCGGGGGCTTAAGGGAGCCTTAGAATCTTTTTGGGGTCTCTAGGGGACCTTGGGAAGGGATGCTAAGGAGCTCTAGAAAGTGATAGGGAATCTTGCAATTTCCTTGGGAATACCCAACTGCCCCCTCTTAATTACGCTCCTCAAGAACTCCACAAGAACTGGGCAGTTCATCGCCAACGAGCGCTTGTTTCCGTCGGTCCGAGTTAGGTATCAGGGCAAGGATGATTAGGCGGGAATCTGTAGCAACCTACGCTTTCTGATGGCGGCTTGGCTTGTACTGTAGAAAGCAATCGCCATCTCTTAGCACCTCCTGCTTGGGTATCTCGAGGTGCTCATCACCTCTGCCACTGACGCCTTGGCGTTCCTGGTTGGCGCCACCACTGTGCTGCCGGCACTGGGCTGGTTCTGCACCTACGCAGGCCACTTAAAGCGGTTGGGATGACATGAACCGACGGGTCGCCAGGGTAGGACCGCAGTCTCCATTCTTCTCCAGCCCGGCTGACAGCTGTCAATGAAGACACGGCCTGCAATCGAAAGTACCCAATAGCTCCGGCATGCCATTGCCAATGTGGCGGGTTTGACTTGGCGTTTGTGCTCTATTGGTACGAGTGAACGAAGCACGCCTCAAAGCAAGGGTAGATGTAGATTAGATGTTTTGAGAGGCCGGAGCAGCTGACCATTGATCACAATTCGTCGGCATGTGTGTGTGTGTGTGTGTCAACATGCAGCATCCTCAAATCAGCATTCTAGTGTCTTCCCGCTGTTCACATTGATACCTGTAGTGAAGGTGTTTTGAGCTGACTCAGCAGCTTTTCAGCTGAGCGCATTCTCCAAAGCACCCAAAGCAAACTAAACAGCACAAGTTTGACTGCCAATGCTGTGGCCAAGAGTGCAGTTGCAGTTGCCATTTGTCCACAAAACAGAGCAGCCAGAAACAGCACAATGTGTACAGCCTGTAATCAAACTCAAGGTTTGACATCATGAAATAAGCTTGCAAAACAAGGTGTTTTACCCCCAGATGATACCAAACTGGCCAGTCAATCACGTCCCTCTCCATCACTGGAAAACGAATTTTACTCGTAACGTTGCATTGCTTTGTCCTTTTGCATTGGTTTTTGATGGGACAACTCAACACGCCCAGGTGTGTCCATTGTCCTTTGCTTCACCTTTCAGCTGACCGTGTTCCTCCCTGTCCTGGCATTGAACGCGCGTCGCAGCCTGGCAAATTCTTAAAGCAACAAAAAACTGGGCCCGGGGAGCACTCTTACGTTCCTTTGCCTGGCCCGCGACAAGAGCATCCTTCTTGTAATCAGGCTTTATGCGGACAGCGACTCATCCCGGAAGTTGATTTTGGGGCAACTCCTGCCTTCCACGTAATCCAGCTCGTCGGCAGGTGATACTGTTCATGATTCCCCAAGCTGCAAGTGAGTTTTGAACGACACACTCTGCTCGGTACATGTATGGAGGCAGGCTGCATGGTGAAAGACGCACTGTCTGTTATTGGTTGTATTAGTCTGCTTTTCCCCGTTGCATTTTCTTGACATTTTTGTACATATTGTCCTCAGGGTGCGCAGATATGTTTTGAAAGAAGGATGAAAGCAATCAGAACTCTTCAGCAGATGCCTTTGTATGTTGCCCAGCCTGAGCGCGGCTGTCAAGCATCTCAAAGGTCCGCAACAGCCAATTGTTCACTGGGTGTTTGACCTGTTCAATAGCTTTGTGGTTTGCCTCGTAGACACATGCTGAGTTAGCAAGCAATTGAAAAGCCGAGCCCGACGTTAAATAGGCAGCGGCTGGGTATCCTCAAGATTCGTGTGCTGTCCAAGGCACTCGCTCAAACCGCGTGGATTGCTGCTGCTGCTTCACGGTCTCAGAGCGGTCGGCGGATGACCCGCAGGGATGCTGCTGCTGCTGCTTGCCCAAGAAGGCACGCGAGATCTGCATGATTTCGAGCTTGAGAGCAAGCTTGTTGTCGATCGGGGCAACTGCAACAAGACCTCGTTGTTGGGTGCACATATAGTTGCCATGCTTCTTCCAACTCACAGATTCAGATGAAGCTGTTTGGCTTTGTCCTACTTGTTCTGGCATGAACACAAGATGACTGAAGCAAGCAGGGTCGCGCGGCTTTGTTTAAGGAACCCGTCCTGGGCAGCTCCGCAGACCGAGGCTCCCCATCTCAAAATTTCACGAGGTGTCGCGTCAAGAAGGGCCATGTCTTTTGTTGTTGGTCGGGAGGGTTGCTGGGCCAGCCTTTGCTTTCAATCCATTGATTGCTTGAGCCCGGCATCCGAGCCCGGCGGAAAGCGCGCTCGCTGTCGCAATGCCTCACAGGTGCTGCAGGGAGGCTTCATTAAGAAAGGCCCGGGGGGCGGCCGGGCGGGGGGGGGGGGACATGAAAGCAAGAGGATTCCTCAAGATTTGCTGTGCGTGTCGACTCGACTGAGCCTGCTTTTGACCTTGGGTTCCCCTGCCATGTGCGGCCTCTCTTGAAGGCTGTGCCAGCTGCTGCTAGCTGAAAACGACACTTGAATCATTGCAACACATTACTGGTATATCACAGCTACTGTATCAATGTCCCGAGAGCAAGCGCTTTCCAATGTTCTGGATCATCCAACCAGACTCTTGGGTCTTTGGGATGCTATTGTCAGGATGCACCTTTCTGCGCCCTGCAAATGCTGCCCAGTGCCTCAAACGAGATTGCTCCGTTTGACAGGCTTGGTCAGCTTTACCGAGCAGATGACGAAGCCAGTGGGCCAGGCGACTCTGACGTCGATGAGTTTTCTCAATGCCACATCTTGAGAAATCCCCCCTCGAATCCTGGAATGCTCCAAGTAGCATTGGCGAACCAGTTGAAAAGGATCCTGTGATGGATGGGCTCCAAGCTAGAATTTTGGCACAAAGTATCACACAGTTGTCATCATTATCATCATCATCATCATCATCATCATCATCATCATCATCATCATCACCATTGCTTGCGCCACTACAATGCCAGGGATGCTATGATGATAGTTGTCACCGGAGTCATTGTTATCACAATTATCATCATCATCCTGGCTATCATCGGCGTCTATTATCATCATGCTACTCATCGTTGTTTCTCCTCTTTCCTATCTTTGTTATGTGTACAATGAAAGTTGTCATTATAGTCATGATCATGATCATCGTGGCTATTATGCTCGTCCGCTTGCGATGCAGAGGATGCGATGGCGATAGTTATCGTCACAGTCATCGTCATGATCATTCATTGTCACCATCGTGGTTATCATCATCGTTTGTTCCACGTGTTTGAACTTGAGGATGCAGCCGGCTAGCTGCAGGAGGATAGTCATGAGCATGACTTATCATGAATCCGGCTGAAATACTGCTCAAATACCATGCATGGACGTAGGGCCAGGTGAACATGTGTTGAGGTCTCCGTCTTCCAAGGGTTGGTCACTGGTGCCCGCAAAGGTCTTTGTTTGGACCATGAGAGCACCTGACAAGTCAGAAATCTTGCGAGTGAAGCCACGGACAGATTGTGACCTTCATCATCTTCGCGGCTGTCACTGGAATCGGCATCTACGGAAGCACACAGATCTACAAGGAACATTCAGAGGGGTTGGGAAGCAAGTTGGGCCGAAGAAATCATTGGCATGTACAGGCTTCACATGCCAGTTGATCTCTAGGTAAAGCATCGTAAGTGGCTGATCAGTTGGAGAGGACTTCAAGCTTGAGTGGTTCATCCCGGACTCCTCGTATGTGCTTCTCGGTAGCCGTTAGTTGACTTGTGCACGGTGGCGATTTGTGTGCGTGCAAGATCCATTTTTGGCCGACGAAAGTAGATTTGAAGAAACAACTAGTGGCAGGTCGATCAAACTCCAAGTCGTCTATGCGCAGCCGAATTGCTGAGGAACACCTTCTTCAATATCAATCGCGACAACTTTGCTACAGGCAAGCTGCTTTGTGTTGCCTCGGTGTCCATACAACATTCCTGACTGGACCATGTCTTGTCGCTGCAGCGATGGTGGTAAGAAATTGTACACCATACGTCACAGGGCGGGCTTCATGCTGAGCGTGTGCTTCCAGCAGCGGAAGGGCTGCAAGTTTGTGATTTGCTCCATGCACTAAAACAAGTGCGACTCGTTATGTAAAGTAACGTCCCTTATAGGGTCTCTTTAAGGGCTACAACTAGGCAGAACTGCTGCAAACCGAAAGAGGAGGACAAACAAGCCATAGCATGCAGGCCGAGGTAAACCTGGTTATGGGCACTTTTTTGTCAAAGCGCAAACATCTAGTCGATCTGGCCGGCCACAAGACCGAGAACAACACTGATCGAAAACTACGCGATTGCGAACAACTTGCCAGCCAGCTGTTGGCTCACTGAATGTTGCGTAGTAGGGATTTGCAGGGTTTACTACAAGCCAATTGAACAGATTGTGCGATTTCTATGCGAAGACAACTACGGCAAGACTGCACGAAGACAACCGTCAGACTACCGGGTACTTTGCCGCGTGATGGCTCTAATTCCAACTGGCTGCCACTTTGCTCCACGCAAAGCGTTTTGAGCTTTTGCCAGGCACGCCCATCACTGTGAACTTCCCGATGTCGCCTGATGCCTTCGACCAGCAGAGCAACCTCTATGATGTCTACGGATACCTGAACACCAGCAATCTTGTCAATCACGCAACTTGGCTGCCATCAGCCTGGCCGAACATTGTTCGGCTAAAGCTCTGTGGAGCAGTGAAAGACCAAGGCAGGCATCGGCAAAAGAGTTGTTCACCGCTTTGATTTCCAACTAAGCTTGCGAGTTTGGCGGAGCTCCTTTGCGTGCAAGTGCCACTCTAAGTTCACTGCTGACAGAGCTTGGTTTAAATGTGTCCATTCTCAATCAGTCGAAATCCTTGTCGAAGTGCAGAGTGGATGGATGGCATCGAGCGCTTGGATCATCCCGTCATGTCAAGTTGAGGCTCTAGCGTGTTCTTGCGCCTATCCACTCCTGTCCGTTGTTTGTTGTTTGTTGTCGGTGCATGCGTGCGTGCGTGGGTGCGTGGGTGCGTGGGTGCGTGGGTGGGGGTGTGGGTGTGGGTGTGGGTGTGGGTGTGGGTGTGTGTGTGCGTGTGCGTGTGCGTGTTCGTGTGCGTGTGCGTGTGCGTGTGCGTGTGTGTGTGTGTGTGTAAGTGTGTGTGTGTGTGTGTAAGTGTGTGTGTGTAAGTGTGTGTGCGTGTAAGTGTGTGTGTGTGTGTAAGTGTGTGTGTGTAAGTGTGTGTGTGTGTGTAAGTGTGTGTGTGTGTGGGTGTGTGCGTGTGTGTGCGTGTGTGCGTGCGTGCGTGCGTGCGTGCGTGCGTGCGTGCGTGCGTGCGTGCGTGCGTGGGTGCGTGCGTGCGTGCGTGCGTGCGTGCGTGCGTGCGTGCGTGTGTGCGTGCGTGCGTGCGTGCGTGCGTGTGTGCGTGCGTGCGTGCGTGCGTGCGTGCGTGTGCGTGCGTGCGTGCGTGCGTGCGTGCGTGCGTGCGTGCGTGCGTGCGTGCGTGCGTGCGTGCGTGCGTGCGTGCGTGCGTGCGTGCGTGCGTGCGTGCGTGCGTGCGTGCGTGCGTGCGTGCGTGCGTGCGTGCGTGCGTGCGTGCGTGCGTGCGTGCGTGCGTGCGTGCGTGCGTGCGTGCGTGCGTGGGTGGGTGGGTGGGTGGGTGGGTGGTGGTGGTGGTGTGCGTGTGCGTGGTGCGTGTGTGCGTGTGTGTGTGTGTGTGTGTGTGTGCGTGTGTGCGTGGGTGCGTGTGTGCGTGTGTGCGTGTGTGTGTGTGTGTGGTGCGTGTGTGCGTGCGTGCGTGCGTGCGTGCGTGCGTGCGTGCGTGCGTGCGTGCGTGCGTGCGTGCGTGCGTGCGTGCGTGCGTGCGTGCGTGCGTGCGTGCGTGCGTGCGTGGTGCGTGCGTGCGTGCGTGCGTGCGTGCGTGCGTGCGTGCGTGCGTGCGTGCGTGCGTGCGTGCGTGCGTGCGTGCGTGCGTGCGTGCGTGCGTGCGTGCGTGCGTGCGTGCGTGCGTGCGTGCGTGCGTGCGTGCGTGCGTGCGTGCGTGCGTGCGTGCGTGCGTGCGTGCGTGCGTGCGTGCGTGCGTGCGTGCGTGCGTGGGTGTGTGTGTGTGTGTGTGGTGCGTGCGTGCGTGCGTGCGTGCGTGCGTGCGTGCGTGGGTGGGTGTGTGTGTGTGTGTGGGTGCGTGCGTGCGTGCGTGCGTGCGTGCGTGCGTGCGTGCGGTGGGTGTGTGTGTGTGTGTGGGTGCGTGCGTGCGTGCGTGCGTGCGTGCGTGCGTGCGTGCGTTCGCGCGCGCACGTGTGTGTGTGTGTGTGTGTCCGTTCTGTGTGGTGGTTTGTGTCTATCTCGGAGCACGTACAATACCGCATCCCTGATGCCCCTGTTTCCATCCACTCGAGGATGTGGTGGTGGACAGCTGGCACATGGAATTCATGGAGTGGGCTACCGCCCCGAACCAGGCAGCAAATTGACAGAAGCGTTTGGGGGTCGGCCACAGACACCACGCATGCACGAGCACTACTAATGTACTGGTATAGTTGGGTATGGCCTCATTGATCTCCCGTTCTCTTGCTATTTGTTTGCTTTTGCTCAAGTTGTTGGCTAAACTGCACAGTACCATGACATGCTCGTGTCTTTCAAGAGGACCTTCCCTGGCGACACGTAGGCCGCTACCCAGGGTGACACCTTCTCGCCCTCGCGCAGCGACGCCCAAGCCGTGGCTCGGCCGAAGGCGTCCGGTGAGCCACCAAACTTGACCCAGAAGGAGCGGGTGTTTTGTGGAGGCCCTTGGATCCCTCTGACTGAAGGGTTGCCCTTTGACACAAGTCTGAAGGCTTGCCGGAGTTGCGTTGAATTGCACAGCACTGCACAGTGTGGAAGATCTAGGTCTCTCGCCGCGGCCACTGAAGGGTTTTTGGAACAGTCAGGCATTGTCTTCAGCGTTGTCATTTCACAGAAGGCTTGCATGAGTTGCCTCGCATAAGGTATTCACAGACAAGACAGAGTTCTACACCGCGCTGCATTTGTGGCCACCTGGCAAGCAGCTTCGGGTTTCAAGCCAAGTTCGGAAAGGAAGGGCTGATCAAAGATGATTCATCTTGCGAAGATGGGGTCAGAGTTCAGGTATTCACCATCCGGGGTTCTGCAGGTGCAGACATTGCTACACGGCACACTCATTGCACAACTAACCACCACACATATCATGTGTAATTATTGTTGCATATAGTCATGACTGGACACAATGCAGAGATATGCCCCGTGTTCATAACTGCGGATACTTGCAGCAAAGATGAGTTCATCGCAACGATGCGGCAAGAAGCATGGTTGTCTCATGCTCGCGCATGATGCTCTGTGGCTCATTGCGTTTGTGCCTCACTCTCTGAGTTCCTGGACTGTATCCTTCTTGGGAAGACCGTTTTGGTGATAGTTGAAAAACTCGAACTTTTCTTGGCCAATCCACTCAGGAAGTGAGGTGTTGTTTGTTGTTTTGGTTTGCCGCTGCTGTTCATGATATTTCATGATGTAGGGCTATGGCTTGGTCGGCAAGCGCGCAAGGCTAGGGCCTTGAGGTTTCCTTTTCAAGGCAACTCTGATTCAAGATGTTCACAAGCCTTGGTTCCCTCGCCGAAAACTGGCCCGTTCTTCCAGTGGGAACCATGATATCATATATTACATGTGGCATTGTCATTGCCAGCTTGGCTGTCTCTCTCCCTCTCTCGCTTTCTTCCTCTCTTCCCTCCCTCTATCTCTCCATCGCTCAATCTCTCTCGCTCCCTCTTTGGTCGTTGTGAAGGTCCATTCAGCTGCAAACAAGGCCTCACTTCTGCCAGATTCAAAGATTCCACTTTCCTTCCCGGGGCCAAGAACAGCCTGGATAAGATCCGCGACCTTCCGCAACCTTTCATTCTGACTTCTGCTCTCAGTGTCAAGCTGCAGCATGTAGCACGAAGTGCGGGTTTTTTAGCCCTGCAAACAGCCAAGGT
>CAUJNA010003645.1:342698-347698 GCA_963377175.1 Effrenium voratum | reverse complement strand
GTTTTGCGTAGTCTAAATTTCTTGTTGTCAACACTTACTCTGAGATTACCATGCTAATTTGAATTTAGGACTGGCAAGGCTTGCTCTCAGAATGCCAAGTCTACACTTTGCAGCCAGTACTTACACTCAGCTTCCTTGTAGTTAGTTTAGCATTGCCAATTCTAAACTTAGTATCGCCACGACTTACTCTCAGATTCCCTGTACTTACTTTGGTGTTGCATAGTCTCAATTTTGCACTGTCAACGCTTACTCTCAGATTACCATGTACATTTACCAGTTCTAAATTTAGTATTGCCAAGACTTACTCTCAGATTGCGAAGTCTAAACTTCGCAGCCAGAGCTTACTCTCAGCTTCCTCGTAGTTAGTTTAGCATTGCTAATTCCAGTATTTGTATTGCCAACACTTGCTCTTAGATTCCTCATACTTAGTTTAGCGCCAAGGCATACTTTGAGATTCCCGGTACTTAGTTTGGTGTTGCCAAATCAAATTGCGTATTGCCATTGTTAGTTGTTAGTATTGCCAATTCTACATTCTGAACTGCCTTAGATTCCGAGCGCTTGTTTTAGTGTCTCCGAGTCCAAGTTCTGTGTGGCCAATACTTACTCTCAGATTCCTCTTCCTTAGTTAAGCGTTGCCAATTCTCACTTCTCTCAGATTTCCAGTACTTAATTTGGTGCTGCCAAGTCTACACTTCGTATTAACACTCATTCTGAGATTCCTTGTGCTGAGAGAAGCATTGTAAATAAATACAGTATTGCCAAGCCTTACTCAGATTCCCAGTGCATTACCTACTTTGGTGTTGCAATGTCTGACTTTGCATTTTAAATGCTTACTCTCAGGTTCCCTGTGCTTAGTTTGTATTGCCGATTTCAAATTTCGTCTTGCCAAGACTTCCGAGTGACTACTTCGACGTTGCCAAGTCTAATTTCGTATTGCCCACACCTACTCTCAGATTCCTCGTGCTTGGCTTAGCTGGAATTGTCGGGACCCGCTTTGTGTGACTGTTTGTTCAATCACGGGTTTGTTTGCAAATTGGTTTGGGGACCGCTTCAAGAAAAGGATTTCCTAAATCTAAGAAAGGGCTTCAGCGAAAAGGGCTTGGATAAACCGTAAGCCACCCTTCAAAAGCAAACGGTTAAGGGGCTTGGGTGTATTGTTGCTTTTTGTTTTGCCTTTTTTTCCGAACATTTGGCAATTTTATTGAAAACGGCCCTCAAGACTGTCACAGGATTCTGAATTTTGAAAACACGTCCTATAAAAGCCATAGATAGAAGAAAGCGGGGCAGCCCAGGATCTACGTGCTGATTTGCGTGGGCTTGGCTGTGGATTACGCGGCACACATTGCGCACATGTTCAAGGACACCAGATCTCAGCGGCTTCCAGGCGTTTCGCTGGTAGACCTTTCCATACTACTGAATTCTGGTGAAGTGTTCGAAAATTCCATTCAAAGATGCATCTTGGGTGAGCAGCTGAGCGATGCTATGCGGGATAGAGGCTGCATCGAACACCTGCCCAAGCATCACGCCCGCTTCGACACCACACCAATCTAAGTGCAGAGACCAAGCCGGCTACGTTCTTGAGGTGGAGCTCATGCTTAGGGTTTGGCCAGAAAGAAACTGATTCCAACCGAGTGTTGTCCAAACGCGTGCTTCCCTTCAAGGGCCAGCGCAAACACGCGGGTTTTCTCAGCAGAACCTGCAGAACATCCAAAGAAGCTTTTGCTTGTTCTCTCAGGAGTCCACCGGCACTGCGCGGGAGCGTGCCATTGCGTCCATGGAGCGCATTGGGCCCTGCACTTTTAACGCGGTGGTCTCCACCCTCCTGGCAGCACCCTGGCGATTGCTGGCTTTGAGTGTGATCTGTTTCTGAGTTTGACTTTATGATTTGAGAGACCTGACTTTTTCGCGCATGGTCTACAAGGAAAATCACACTGGGGCTTGAGTGGACTGGTAGGAAGCGGGCGAAGGGCACGACACTCTCCTCTCAAACGCACAGCTTTGCTTGGGAGATTGGTCGCAAGTCGCAAGGTGTCTACACCCATGCAATTAGGGGATGCACTTCTTTCATCTGGTCATTCCCGTCCAGGTGCTTTCTAGCTTTCTCCCCATTCTGCTCTTCCCTTGTCTATAGTGAAGCTGTAGCATCGAGAAAGAAAAGAACATCTGGAGCTTGCTTCAAGGGGTCCCTTGAAAGTTGCACTCATGGTATGAACATTTATGGCAAAGAAAAGCATGTGACACTTATTTGCTTCAGCAAGCAGTAGTTTGACAGATTTTGTTGCTCAGCCCGTGTTGATCTTTGACCGCGCTACAGTGAATTAGAGTTAGTTGTCACGTTTATCAACGTTTTGCATAGGCCTTAGCCTTCAGGTTAGCGAGTTGAACGCTTTGCGACATGGAAAATCATTGCGAGCCTCACAGGTGGTTGTCGTTGGCTTCTCCGAGAGCTATGTCTTCAGGATCTTCTTCAAGGTGGGGCTTCAGGATTCGATCGGGGCCAAGGGTCGGTTTCATGCCAGCGAAGCACAAGCTTGACAAGAAATCTTCAAGAGCACATGGCAGCCGATAGCTGAAGTGAAAGGGGGGTTCTCTGTTTTTTTGTTGGAGCCATAGAGGTTGGTCGATGATCATGATTGTTTTGTTGTTGCTTGGACACGTTTGGACACTCAGCCCGTAACAACCCGCACTTTTGCCGACCAACCACGGTACGGCAAGCGGGTTTCGAGGTGACAGCTATGGAGCCGAAAGGC
Organism: Effrenium voratum; assembly: GCA_963377175.1. Classification (NCBI taxonomy): domain Eukaryota; class Dinophyceae; order Suessiales; family Symbiodiniaceae; genus Effrenium; species Effrenium voratum. The sequence goes on along the minus strand of CAUJNA010003645.1, from coordinate 344,948 downwards.
GCAAGTTGCGCCTTTTGGGCCCGGGATGTTCGACAAGTCCATAGTTCTAGTTGCCTAATTTTCAATGTCAGCCACAAGATACACTTTTTCGGGTGAAGGAGCAAGGACACCCAAAGTTCAAAGCTTCTCCGCAAGCCCAAGTGAGGTGCTTTTCCTGGTGGTGACCATTGCGGGTGCGCACGGCTTGTGGCTCCTGCCCACCATCCTGTCCCTTGTCGGCGGCTCCAAGGCGGCTCCGGAGCGCCTTGGAAAATTGTTCGAGGTGTGGGAGCTGACGCCTGGTTACAAAATCGATTTGCGGGCCAAAAACCGCCGATAGATTAATTCTACCCGCACGAGCGGATGATCCATTAAATGCGTGCCGCTGGAATACTTGTTGCTGAAAACGGACCGAGATACAGTTTAGTCATCAAGAGGGAGGATAAGAGCGTTTGTGCACCCATGTCATTGTGAGTGTCTCGTTGGGAGCTATGTTGCATCAATGTTCTGTGAATTGCATGGATTCCACAAGTCCGGACAGCATCAAGATGGGTGACCTTGAGTGAGCACTGTTGGAATGTGTGAAATCAGTTCTGGCACGTTGCACGAGTAAAAATTAGCAGGTGCCGTGGGCTTGTGATTCAACGTTCAGAATGACTGACGTGTGCCATGAAATCCTGGAAAAGAGGTCGAGTAGGAAGTGGTTGCCTTTTTGACATTTGGGGAGCGCTTCCATTTTGACAAGTCAACTCCAAAAGTCCATCAATTTATTAGAACTTAGTCCTGGAATATCTTGGGACGTACTCACTGTGTGCAACGCGCTGATAAGTTTCTGGTTTTACCATCCTATCGGTGTTTGCCGTAGCTGGGGACGCCCATGCACTAAGTGGTGTATTGCTGCACCAAACTGGAAAAACGGAGCTCTCCCCAGCTAAAGTAGCTTCCCAGATGAGTCAAACGGGCCAAGAGGTTTGCAGCATGTATCACCCGGCTGCCAAGGGCTGAGAACGCAGAGAAGGCTGGCAGATGAACGACTCGATTTGCTGTTGCCACGGCAGGTTTCAGTCTACCTTTCCATTCACAGGGTTCCATTTTGGGCCCCTATGCTTGAGCCACACCCACATAAACAACTCCAAGCGGATCTCTTAAGAAGGCTCCAGGCAAGCACAGACTTCGGTGTCCGTAAGTCATTATCTGATCACATTGCCAAACATGCCAATGGATTCGCCGAACTTGGGACTCGCAAGTCAGGCCTCTCGCACCACCCCAGAGGAGGCCTGAGCTATTTTCTGTGCGGGAGCATCGGGTGCTTGGTGCAAACTGCCCAAAGCAGTTTGTTCTCGCGCCGTGGTGTGCCTTCCGTTGTACTTGATCTATTTGTCGGCAACTTGCGCTGCGACCGAAGGCAGAGCGGAGTTCGCCGATTTTTTTCCGGACGCCGTGGGTAAATCAGGGGCCAAGACGGGCCAAGGAGCAATTCTAACTCAATATTTCTGGAGGCAGCCCAACCACCCATGGTCCATTTCTCTGTAGAAAGGTGTCGCCCAGAGTTGGGCAAGTGTTGGATATCACTTGATGTGTTGCCCAGGTTTCTGGGAGTCAGCAGTACGCATGGTGAACAAACTAGGGCAGATAAAATGCGGCAGATATGGACATTTGGACGAAATGGCTGCCGGTCTCCGTCTCCTGGACAGCCCAAAGTAGCTGTCGATGCCCAACTGTGCGCTCTCGATTGCCTCTCTGAACTTCCTGTATATTTGGCTGCATTGAGTGCATCAGAAGGCGCTGTAAGAGTTGATCAAGGAAGACAGCGGCATAAGATCCTGGGTGCAAGACAGAGGAGTCCTGCAACATGCAGCTGGCTGAATAGTGCATGCGCTACTTTTCAATCAATCAGCCTACACTGGATGTGCATTGTGTTTTAGGCGAAACAAGCTTTTGCATATTAACAGCTAAATAAAACAGATTTGGCAGAGAGTTCAAACAATATGCAGTTGTTTCACTTGCCCAAGAAGACCCATCACCACAAAGCAGGCAACTGCAAAGCAGCTCGAGCTATCGAACGAAGCACTCAGAAACAGACCAGGTGTGTGACGGCCACCATTATTCGTGGCTACTGAGGGAACAGATAGCATAGAAGAACGACCTTTTGGGAGATCAACTTTGCATAGGCTATTGCTGGACATAGGGAATCGTTCCAAGTGGGAAGCCTCAAGCCGGTCCTCAAGTGCTACCGCGAAACGAAGCCCCGCATCGCGCAAGGAAAGCGAA
>CAUJNA010003645.1:310198-335198 GCA_963377175.1 Effrenium voratum | reverse complement strand
TTGGGTGGTTTGGTGGTTCGGGCGGTTGGGTTGGCTGGGTGGTTGTCTCGTTGGTTGCTTGCTTGATTGATTGCTGGCTTGCTGGCTGCGTGGTTGGGTGGGTTGGTTGGCTGGCTGGCTGGTAATTAGTGGGTGGTTGGGTGGGCAGTGGTTGCACGTGGATGTGGTTGTGTGGTTGGGTGGTTGGGTGGGTTGGTTGAGTTGGTAGGGTTGGTTAGCCGCATCACCAGCATCAGCCCCACTTGGACCTGCGGCTGCCCATTGGCTCCTTGGCTGGTGTAATTGCCTTGGGTGGGCTGGCTTCGATCCTGAGGGCAGGTCTTGAGTTGGTCGGGGTTTCATTTAGGCTCGGCAAGGGTAATGTCCAGGCTGCTGTTGGGTGCGTTTAGGGTTGGGTGGCTGGGTTGGGGCTGGCTTGGAGATGAAAACCCGCAAAACTAGCCTAAAGTTGGCATACTCACATCCCGCACGTAGCTTAAGCAGCAGCCACACCTAGGATTTTGAGGGACTTACGCGTCGCTTTCGGCAACCCGAGGTTTGACTTCCGCAAACTGCAACGGGCAGTGCCAGAGGAGCCGCTGAGTGGTTGCGTTTTTCGGTGTTTGGCCTTTGGCCATTTGCGGCACCTCTGCTGGAAACCTTTGGCTTCAGCTTAGGTTTGCGCAATTGCACCCAGTCGCTCTACAGGTCCCAGCGCAGACGCTACGGACATTACGGACAGTGATTCGCTGGCTGTCCCAACGTTGCCATGACATTGGGCTCGACTCCAGCCAACAGCCCTGGGCCACATAGGCAATCTAACTGTCAGTGCTGTTGTTTTCAACTTTCTGCGTATGAGCACATGTTTGCAGCATGGGGCTTGGTTCGGTATTATATTGTTGAGCTGTTGCAGAGGAGCCGAAGGAGGAGGCAGCGCCAGAGTCCAGCACGAGGGGGCCCAAGGTGTTAGAGGGTGGATGCAGCCAGCTGGTGGAAGGCAAGTTTGAGCTGAGAGACATGATGAAATGTGCCAAATGCATGCGGATTTGCTAACAGGGGAGGGGGCTCCATTCCCCATCTGCGAAGCCCATTCTCACAGTGAGTCATAGCCTTGCCACATCAAATCCTCGATACCGCCAACACGCATGAGAACACCAGGGGTGCTTCTCTTGGGATGAGTGCAACAAGGCATCGTTGATTCAGAGCTGTTGTTGTTGGATTCATTGTGTCCCGCGCTGCTCAGGCCCGAAACTGAGGACAAGGCTCGCAGAACCTTGTGCTTGAAGGTTTCTTGCCGGAGGATTTTGTCGGTATAGATGGTGTGGACATGTCTCGTTTGTTGGGGCACGTATTGTGCTTCTGGTGGTAAGTGTGGGCTCAAGTTGGACTAGTGACCATACTATAGATGATGTAACACACACACACGCATACATATATATATGAGCCACGGACAAAACACGCGTAGACCACTTTATCAAGACGGGGCACGCTTTTGAGTAACACATCCCAAAACCATGGAAAACGATGAGGTCTCCCCCAAAAACGATGACCCTTAACGAACACACGGCTCTGTAAATACGACACTTGTACTGAGAAGTTGCGATTTTCGAGCTGGAGATGCGGAAGTGTACTTCGCGTACAGCCTAGGCTTGTACTACAAAGCTGCGATTTTCGAGCTGGAGCTGCGGAAGTGTTCTTCGCGTACTAGACTTGTACTACAAAGTTGCGAATTTCGAGCTGGAGCTGCGGAAGTGTACTTCGCGTACTAGACTTGTACTACAAAGTTGCGATTTTCGAGCTGGAGGCGGAAGTGTACTTCGCGTACTAGACTTGCACTACAAAGTTGCGATTTTCGAGCTGGAGATGCGGAAGTGTACTTCGCGTACTAGACTTGTACTACAAAGTTGCGATTTTCGAGCTGGAGCTGCGGAAGTGTACTTCGCGTACTAGACTTGTACTACAAAGTTGCGATTTTCGAGCTGGAGCTGCGGAAGTGTACTTCGCGTACTAGACTTGTACTACAAAGTTGCGATTTTCGAGCTGGAGATGCGGAAGTGTACTTCGCGTACTAGACTTGTACTACAAAGTTGCGATTTTCGAGCTGGAGATGCGGAAGTGTACTTCGCGTACTAGACTTGTACTTACAAAGTTGCGATTTTCGAGCTGGAGCTGCGGAAGTGTACTTCGCGTACTAGACTTGTACTACAAAGTTGCGATTTTCGAGCTGGAGATGCGGAAGTGTACTTCGCGTACTAGACTTGTACTACAAAGTTGCGATTTTCGAGCTGGAGATGCGGAAGTGTACTTCGGAACTAGCTTGCGCTACTAAGACCAAAGTTGGATTTTCGAGCTGGACTTGTACGAAGCTGGAGCTGCGGAAGTGTACTTCGCGTACTAGACTTGTATTACAAAGTTGCGATTTTCGAGCTGAAGATGCGGAAGTGTACTTCGTGTACTAGACTTGTACTACAAAGTTGCGATGATCGAGCTGGAGATGCGGAAGTGTACTTCGCGTACTAGACTTGTACTACAAAGTTGCGATTTTCGAGCTGGAGCTGCGGAAGTGTACTTCGCGTACTAGACTTGTACTACAAAGTTGCGATTTTCGAGCTGGAGCTGCGGAAGTGTACTTCGCGTACTAGACTTGTACTACAAAGTTGCGATTTTCGAGCTGGAGCTGCGGAAGTGTACTTCGCGTACTAGACTTGTACTACAAAGTTGCGATTTTCGAGCTGGAGATGCGGAAGTGTACTTCGTGTACTAGACTTGTACTACAAAGTTGCGATTTTCGAGCTGGAGATGCGGAAGTGTACTTCGCGTACTAGACTTGTACTACAAAGTTGCGATTTTCGAGCTGAAGATGCGGAAGTGTACTTCGCGTACTAGACTTGTACTACAAAGTTGCGATTTTCGAGCTGGAGATGCGGAAGTGTACTTCGCGTACTAGACTTGTACTACAAAGTTGCGAATTTCGAGCTGGAGATGCGGAAGTGTACTTCGCGTACTAGACTTGTATTACAAAGTTGCGATTTTCGAGCTGGAGCTGCGGAAGTGTACTTCGCGTACTAGACTTGTACTACAAAGTTGCGATTTTCGAGCTGGAGATGCGGAAGTGTACTTCGCGTACTAGACTTGTACTACAAAGTTGCGATTTTCGAGCTGGAGATGCGGAAGTGTACTTCGCGTACTAGACTTGTACTACAAAGTTGCGATTTTCGAGCTGGAGCTGCGGAAGTGTACTTCGCGTACTAGACTTGTACTACAAAGTTGCGATTTTCGAGCTGAGATGCGGAAGTGTACTTCGTGTACTAGACTTGTACTACAAAGTTGCGATTTTCGAGCTGGAGATGCGGAAGTGTACTTCGCGTACTAGACTTGTACTACAAAGTTGCGATTTTCGAGCTGGAGCTGCGGAAGTGTACTTCGCGTACTAGACTTGTACTACAAAGTTGCGATTTTCGAGCTGGAGATGCGGAAGTGTACTTCGCGTACTAGACTTGTACTACAAAGTTGCGATTTTCGAGCTGGAGCTGCGGAAGTGTACTTCGCGTACTAGACTTGTACTACAAAGTTACGATTTTCGAGCTGAAGATGCGGAAGTGTACTTCGTGTACTAGACTTGTACTACAAAGTTGCGATGATCGAGCTGGAGATGCGGAAGTGTACTTCGCGTACTAGACTTGTACTACAAAGTTGCGATTTTCGAGCTGGAGCTGCGGAAGTGTACTTACGCGTACTAGACTTGTACTACAAAGTTGCGATTTTCGAGCTGGAGCTGCGGAAGTGTACTTCGCGTACTAGACTTGTACTACAAAGTTGCGATTTTCGAGCTGCAGATGCGGAAGTGTACTTCGCGTACTAGACTTGTACTACGAAGTTGCGATTTTCGAGCTGGAGCTGCGGAAGTGTACTTCGCGTACTAGACTTGCACGACAAAGTTGTGATTTTTGAGCTGGAGATGCGGAAGTGTACTTCGCGTACTAGACTTGTACTGCACAGTTGCGATTTTCGAGCTGGAGATGCGGAAGTGTACTTCGCGTATTAGACTTGTACTGCCTGCCAAGTTTCGCTTTTCGAGCTGGAGCTGCGGAATTGTATTTCGCAATTTTCGGGCTGGAGCTGCGGAAGTGTACTTCGCGTACTAGACTTGTACTACAAAGTTGCGAATTTCGAGCTGGAGCTGCGGAAGTGTACTTCGCGTACTAGACTTGTGCTAGAAAGTTGCGATTTTGGAGCCGGATCTGCCAAAGTTCGAAAACACTGTAAAACGATGAGGTCTCCCCCAAAAACGATGACGTTAAAAAAAGTACTAAGGCCAAGTAAAGGGTTTCGTCCGCTCCTCATATATATATTAATATATATATATATATACAATATTCGTGCAACATATGAAATACACTATCATGCTCCCATACAACATATAGTAAAACATAAGCATACACCACACAATATAAACTATAGACATGTTGGTACATAGTAAATCATTTACTTTGTACAATATGGGATACAAGTCATATATGAAGAGAATGCATTACATGGCAATATGCCACATTATATATAACCTATACCATGTACAACTAATATATAATATGATACATGATATGTAAAACGGAACATATCACATATCAAAATATTATAAAACACATCAAACAAACTAAAATACAACAAAGCGGAACTTTATACTATGATTGAATGTAATGTAGTGTGATATGCTACAAACAATATGACCTGACATACTATACTGCAATATAGTACAATATAAGATGACATTATGTCATAGGCTATGGTACAAACAATACAAACAATACAACATAATAACATATACATGCATATGACAATACAACACAGCAATGTACATGCATATGCCTAAGTTTGCTTTTTGGTCCAGGTGCCTTTGCTCTAATCATTTGATATACAATGCAATATTGAACTTATACCTTTCTCAAACATGTTACATGATTCACGGGTTATTCATGTGTGCTCAATCACCATGAATATGCACTTGTATATCTGGAGAATGTTTTTTGTTTTTCAAACATAACGTGTCGATAGTATTGCTAAAATGGTGTAAAGTAGTCAATTCACAATAGAATTGCCAGCTGTAAGGACTGCACAATATGCTACTAGAATTTTATGCATATAAGTTCTGTCAACGTATCTCAGAATAGGCATGTTTTTTTTTTTTTTTTTTTAAAATAATATATACTATTTGTTGAAATAAAATTCGTAGTTGCATGATCGGCGCATAAACTTAGTGTGTGCTCTGTCTGTTCATACAATATTGAACCATTTCTCGGTGAGTGGGCCAATTTGTGTATATCATTGTCAGTCATACTGTTTCTACATTTATGACTAACACAATTTGCAATGTTTACACTTGTTAATGGTGCCAACTGATTAGTAAACCGCCCCCCCCCTTCAAGGTTGACAAGGTTTGGACAAGTCCCAAAAAATGAGATTTTTGGGAGGACCCCCCTGATTACTCTGGAGCCCCTGCGGTCCTCGTCCTCTTACTTTTGGTCCCTTCAGGGCAGTAGGACTTTAAAAGGCAACAGCATATTTTTTTGGTTTTGAGCCCAAAAGACCCCTGATTAATTGCGGGTGGTTTTCTGTTAATGAGGGGGGACTGGCCTCCAAGGGGGGTCCCCTTTGTGAGCTTGAAAACCTTGTCATTTAAAAAAAAAACAAAGGACAAATGCATTTCTGGGGAAGCACATTTTTGGGGAAAACTTGAGGGGTTCAATAGTGACTTAGTATTGGTGGGTTTAAGCACAGACTCAGCAAATACTAAGCAAGAAGGAAAGCACCTTTCTGGCAGGTTTTGTTGGCTTGGGGGCTGCAGAGGGATACCTTTAATCAGGGGGGGTTTTCGGGAGGGCTCAAAAATTATTGGGTAGGGTTTTTTGGGGAATCTTGTTGGCCCTTTACTTTAGTGTTGGTTGGAACCTGGGGGGGAAAAGGGGAAACCTTTAATCGGGGAGGGTTTACTAATCGTCTGCTGACATTATAATCTTTCAAGAATGCATTATGAACTGTCGTAATTGCACAATCAATGCTGACAAACTGCGTATATTCACATTCATCAGTTAAACCTTCTTCAATTCACCAGCAACATCAATATCACCATTCATGTTTATAAATTTAGTTGAAATTCAGTAACCTTCTTTGATTTATTTAAACAAAGTTCCTCTATCCATGTTCACATAATTATCTTTATTTTACCAAATGTTTCCCCACCAACAACTGTATTTGTCTTACAAATGCAACATCATCTCCCTTCGAATGAGTTTCGAAGCAATGTGTGGGAAAGCGGAAAGGCCAGGACCGGAGCAGTTCCAGTGTTTAGAACGAGATTTGCGGCGCTGACTAAGACTTGATTCAGCGCTTCCATTGGTCAACGCCCTTCGCCAACACCTGTTTTGTTTGTCTTTGTGTGTTGCGTATTGCCATTGCCCCCGGAAACATGGATAGAGATTGCGGCCCTTCGCCCCCACTCTGGCTGCACTCCTTTGCGTCCAGGCTCAGGAGCCGGAAGAAACACCAGAGGTAGCGGTCTCAGCCTCCCGGACTGTTGGGTTCTCTGCCGTGCTTTCATTTTAGACCGCCTGCTTCAAATTGTTTGAGACCTTGGGCTTTTGGTTGTGTGGGTTCTGAATCCATCAGAAGCAGATTTCCTTGTGCGACGTGGCCGGCGTTTGCAGACCTTTGGTATGGTAAGAGGAGTGGTCGGCGCTGATCAGGGACGGACAGAATCTACCAGGAAGCTTTCCGCACTGGCGCTTCTCAGTTCCTATACATGGACCATCTCAAGCATGCAAAAGCGCTCAACACACACAGCTGCTGTGTGCTTTTGGGGATCCAACATTAACCCCAAAGGGGTGGATGATAAAAATGCGTTGGCACCTCCTACCTTGAGTCATTGAGGCGCCTGTGGATGCAGCTCGAGCGGGGCTGCCTGGCAGGTTTGGCTTATTGAATATGGTCGTAGTCGCTGAATAGACGGCACCATGGGATGTCCGGAGCCTGAGAGTTATGTTAACTGTTGACCATGTGGCTCAAAGAGAGCCGCCAGATGCCGTGGTGAAGGATCAATGCAATGTGTGGTGCAATTTTGGTGAAGTGCTGTTATTCCCACAGAGAAACAGAAACAGAACCCGTAGCTTCTGCCACAACGTTGCAATGAGCTCCCAGTCTCACGGCAAAAGTTGGCATCTTCACTTTCATCACAGGCAGAACCCTGGAGATGGTTGCATTGCATGGATCGAACTACAGCCGTGCTTTTTTTGATTGAGGAGCACATGGAACTGGAGTTTTCAGATGGCCGGGCTGCCCAGAGATGCTTGGTTCTCGGGTAGCCCTGAGTGGTTGCGGCCATGGTTGCCGCTATTTCAGCATGAGCATCCCCGGTACACCATGCCTGGTGCGATGCTTTCCTGAATCAGCCTTGCAGCTCAGGTCCTGTGCTGGTGGACTCATCGCGTCACAAAACTAGTCTTGTTTTACTGTGAGCAGACTTTTTGTTGGACAGCCAAATAAACTCGGGCGACAAAAGAAAGGAAATTACAATCATAGCCGCACATCTACACAGATTGACGTCTTTGTTCACCTTTTCGCGTGAGGCGTCCTCCACAATTTTAAATGTCCACCGTCCGGATCTGGAGGTACTAGGCAAATGCTGAACATGGATCTCTACGTGTCCTCGCACCAGGTCATGCAGGTGCCTTGCACAGTTGCGGCTTGGTTGACTGCCACGAGACGACAGATACTAATGCTGATGCCATGAGCGGCTGCCTGTTACCAATTGGCAGCATAAGGTTGGTGTGAAGAGGCAGTGACAATGATAGCCAACCATCCTTCATTCAGGATCCACGCGTTTTCTGAGACTTGGATACTAGTCTAATCCAATGGTACCGCAGTGCAACTACGTCGTACAAGACACGAGGGAGACGTGCATGATTCATACTCAAGGATCTATGAGCAATTAGCTCTGGGTATGCACCGCGTATTCAGCGGCCAAATTGGAAGAGGTATTGCCAAAGCCTTGAATGCTTAAGAGGCCGCCTAACGATCTTTTGCACCCTGCTGAATGGTTTGATTGGTTGGGTGCTTGGCTTGTTCAGAAGTCGGTGTGTGTGCTCATGGTTGAATACGTGTTTGACTAGTAGCTTGACAAATGTACAGGGTTTGAGAAGCATACCCAACTTCAGATTTGGCACACATCCTGCTTGAATCCACGTGGTCACTGATTTCCTCCACCCACAGGACCTCAACATGAGAAGTTGCCACCACATCAACTGATGCAATTTGTCAAGCATGCTGCCAGCGCATCCTGGACGTCGATGCGGAGAAGACCCTGTCTGCCGGATAATCGCGTAAAAGGAGCATGCGAACGATGGGATATGTTGAGCGTTGTCAAGGGTATGAGCAGCTATGCCTTGCCTGGCAGCCTTTTGACCCAGACTTTACATCCCCGCCTCTTGCCGTCAGTCTGCTCATGTGCCTCCTAATTGACACAGAGGTAAAAACAAGCTTTGGTTGGGAGCTGCATGCCTTGGCATGTGCTGTGCACACTTCTGACAAGCGGCAAGTGCAAATGATTCCGCTAGGTGCAGGGAAGGGAGAGGAGGGGGAGAGAGAGAGAGAGAGAGAGCGGACAACGGAAGGGATTTAGCTTGTAGCTGGATGGTCAGTTGTGAATCGCTTGTATTGCTTCAGCGGCTTTGCCTCGCACCTCTCACAAGTCACGCGCGGCTTTTGACGCCATGGCTGCCGCCAGTTCCTTTCAAAAGATGAAGGCGAGGATTGAGCTGATTCATTGGGTGGATGTGTTTCACAACATGGAGCCGGAGCGCGCTCCATCCAAGATCGGCTGTTGCTTGACGATGCTCATGGTGCCCGTGATCCTGATCTATGCCGTTGTTTGGTTTGCAGAGCATCAGCGCATGCCCCCCACCGAGACGCTGGTCATCGACTGGTCGGTTGCCTACGGCCCCTTCCCCATGAAAGTGCAGTGCATCGAGGTGCGCTCAGACTTGGCATGGAGTTGCATGGCGAGCAGTTTGTGGCCACTCGTGGCCTTGCATGAAACTGTTGTCATGGTATGTTCTACAACTGTTGCTGCCATGGTTGGCCCTTTGGCTTCCGGCCTTTGGCCCCAGATTGGGCTTGTGGTATGCCACATGCGAGTGGACAGCAAAAAAATATCGCATGAGGGGAGTCGAGAGATAACCCCCCCCCCCACGGCCATGAGATCTTTTGGCATGTGGGCGAAATGTCACGGGCCCACAACTCAGGTGGTTAGAGGCTGGCAGTTAGTAGGGGGGTCAAGTCATTCAAGTCGATCTTCAATATCCGCGCGACTGTTTACAGCAACAAACAGATGAGATTGCATGCCGAAATTGAAGTGCGTTTGGTTGCTTTGTGGGCAGCTCATGAGCTTCAAGGTGCATGAATACCTTCTGAAAACGTGGAATGTGTTGAACAATGACTTCGCAATTCAAGGTCTTCAACCTGGAACCCGACGCATTTCCGGGATACCATCATTACATTTGCTCGCATTGCGGTTGCCGAAGGCGAGCTGCTGGCTGTGGTTGTCTGGGTGCCAAAGTGGAAGCAGCGGCCAGTGCCTGGCGTTGCAGTCGGGGGAGGAGCGCGAGCTGGAGATGTGCTTCTCCCACGGTGCCCGAGAAGGACAGTTGGGGAGCGATCCCAGGGTGACCCGTTTTACCAGTCGGGCTGCCAGAACAAGGACCCCTCACTTTTTGCGTGGTGGTTCCAAGTTTCAAAGTTTCAGGCAGTTTGGAAGGCGTGTTTTTCTTTCCCCCCCCAAACAGCTGAAAGCTTTGGGGTCTTAGCCCAGATAGGCTCCGGGGTGGTCCGGGGCGGCCCTGAGGTAAGGCACCCGAGGGGTTCCACCAGGTTCCACCAGGGTTCCACCTGGGTTCCACCAGGGGTTCCACCAGGTTCCACCAGGGTTCCACCAGGGTTCCAGGGTTTTCACCAGGGTTCCACCAGGGTTCCACCAGGGTTTTCACCAGGGTTCCACCAGGGTTCCACCAGGGTTCCACCAGGGTTCCACCAGGGGCTTGCGGGGTGGTGCGAACACTAAACAGAGCACCGCATGCTGTTGGGGATATCACCTGAGCTTTTTTTTCTGAGACTCTGCCAGCCTGCGTCAGGTCTCCATGCCTGGTGGTCTGGTGGCAACAGCTCTGGCGTCAAGATCTGGTCACAGGCGACCGCTGGCCATGGGCAAAGCACGCCAATGGGCTTCTGCCATTTCAACAGACTTAGGGTACTCATGGCCCTTTTCAAGGATCAGGTTTTGTGACGCCAATATTTTGACCAGGTACCCTGGATTGAAGTTCCATCCGCTTGACTAGGATTTTGGAGGCCCGAGCATGCGTTTGGATTTGAAAGCACAGTACTGGAGGATGACTGCTTCCCACAAGTACTCCGGATATGGGATTCCTTTCGCCACTTAGGTGAGGTGACATCTAAGAACCACTTGCAACTGACACGGCATTGCGGAGTGCCTGCATTCATCTAATGGTGCATACCTGCTGCTGAATGTGGGTGCCAACATGCAGGATGCACATATTTGTGTGTTCCTTTCTAGATACTTTGTTGCTGCAGGGCGCGCTCAGAGTTCCAGGGCAACTGTCGGAAGCAGTTGTCCGGTTGTTCTTGTTTCACATCGACGAACAGAACATTGTCGAGGCTTTAATACGACACGTTCCAAATTGATAGCACCCGCATGGACAACGTGCATCAGCGCAAAGGTGACCACAGATCTTAAACATTGATATCGTGGAGCTGCCCCGAGTGCATCAGCCCAGCTTTGCCGACTTGGCTGGGCCTTCTTTGGCTGTCACAGTGTACATGTGTTACATGTGCGCGTGTGTGTGTGAAGCACAGGCCATGCAATAGCGGCATGAAGTCGGGTTCTTAGTTTGATCCAAACCTGGCACCTGTTGGATTTGCCGCAGGATGACACTGGTGTCTATCCCTTTGTGTGCGTATCACGCTCTGAAGTGATCATCGCAACTCGGTCCATTCGACACGTTCCCTCGAGGTTGAATTTAAACTTTAGACTCGAACAACATGTTTGCATTTGCCAGAAGCCTACAATGTGCACTGCAACGTCCATGTCGTCCATGTCCCGCGATCGTTAAGGAGCCTGCAGGCTCAAATCGCCAGTTCACGATACACCCCGAATAGGCTTAGCGTTCGCGCTCCTGTCAAGCCGCAGCTGTTGTTCAGTTCTCTTAGTTCCTCTCCATCGCTACCTGGATGCTTGTGGGCTTCGACTTTATCCAGAGCTGCGAGCATGTTGGTATTGAAAGAAGGAAGCGGCTAGTCGAGCCAAACATAGTCAACACTTGAGCAATGGTTGGTTTACAAGTGCAAACGCACCAGCCGACCACAGCTTGGTTGGCATGGCTGGACGTATCAGCACAGTCAACAGAGCGGCACAATTGTGACAGCAGACACATGCACACAGAGGTGTATCTAACGGTATCAACAGTTTCCATCGCTCCAAATACGGCTGAAGCCTTGACCTCCCTTGGCATCGCATTTTCCGCGCAGGCGTTGTCCATGCAAATGAATCAGATGGTTGAGGCCGGGCTTCAAGCTGATAGGGGGGACCTGTGAGCTCGCTGCCACTTGCATGTCACTTGCATGGTCTCTCCACCCCTCCTATGGCTGTGCGGTGCCCGAATGACCTAATATTTGAAGGTGAAATCAATCAGACCATTCAGGGAGCTTTTTCGCCCTTGTTGGTGAGCAAACGACTGCTGATGCATCAGCACTGCGAATGCCTCAAAATTCTCTGGGAAAACGGCTGCCTTCTGATGCGGTCCAGGCTGGCCGGTCATCCATGACGTACGTGAAGACGCAGGACTGGGCGGGGGATCCCTGCTGGAGAGTTGGCATCCGTGAAAAAGCGGAGCTCTGACTTTGCAGACGAATACTATTGACTTGGCAAGCTTGCCTTTGAGAGACAAGCATTGCAGACGGGCAACTTGGAGAGCGGGACAATCTGAGTTGAGCCAAGGACTCTGTTGGCGACTATGGGCCAGTGTTGTGAGCACAATCACATGTACATGTCACCGATGTAGCCTTTGAATTGGCAGATGCCCTAGCAACGTCATATTCAATATGATGTAGGACAGCTCGACATGTTTTTTTTTTTCGCTGGGATGGCCAAGTGAAAACAACGCGTGTACCGGAGGGAATGTTCGGCCGACAGCTGGTGCATGAGTCAGCGCAAGCAGCCGTGTTTCCTGTGGGCCTTGATCGTCCAGTATCGACGTCCCATGCGTTTCCTTGTTCTCGAGTCTCACTCTGGATGTTAATCGAAAGCATGAAAGCAACGCCCGCGCCATCAACGGTTGCAACTGAGTCAAGAAAATAACACCGTCGCAGCAAAACATGTGGTGCCCAAGCTCTGTCGCAAGGATCCTGTCCCAAAGCTTCGGTTCCAAATTTTGCACGTCCGTGCCTGCCCGTGGTGCCATCAGGACTTGACGCAAGAGGAGGGCAGTTACAAGCACCTGCGCCACGAGTGGTTCGTGAACTTCCTCTCCACGGAGGCCCTGGAGCCCCAGCACAGCGGCTGCCAGGCCCGTCTGGCCGTCCTTCGGCAGGGCTGGTTATGGGAAGCGGGGGCTGCGAAATATTATACGGGAGGTCGGCCATCTGCAAAAAGCGGAGGGCGACGCAGGGAAGTGTTGAGGGTTCTGCAAGCGCATGCCTTGCTGCTGCCAAGATTTAGACAGATGTGTTGCATGGTCCACATGCGGACACATGCATGAGCTATGGCAGCTATGCTGTCAGGGACGACCACCTTTTCGGGCGCATAAGTCACATTTGCGGTTCTGCCAACATTACTTCTTTGCATGTTGAGCTGCCAGGCTTAATCACTCAGACCCAAGCATACCCGGCTGGTATCTTGCCCTTAAAAGACTGTGTCCAGCTTGAGAGACCAACAGTTGTGAACCAGGGACCGCTCATGAGGTTGCCTTGGGCTGATTACCTTGTGCTTGTTGTGAAGTGCGTATGGGGCTGTCAAGGGGCTCGGCTTTTGTTTGGTGTTTGCAGTTGGCTTCAATGGAAAACTCGAGACCAGGAGGCAAGTACAAGACTCGACAGCACCTGGCCGCGCAAGAACAGGGAAAAGCTGTGTATCGCCTTGTATGGGCTTGGTGCTTTCCAGTATCGCTGAGCTTATAAGTCCCGACCCAGCAACTTCTTGTCAACAAACAAGAGTGTGTTTCCTGTGTTGGGGGTGAGCCCACGGGCAAAGCGCAGCTCTGATGTTTGGTGGGCGCAAAATCAGATTCCAGGTTCCATCTTCCACGCTAGGCTTGTGCACACTTGGGCAGAGGCATGCTTCAAATCAAAAAGGGCTGTGGCATGTAGGACTTGAAAAGCAATTTCCTGCACCGTTGCAGGCGCATAGGGCAGGCGCGCAGTTGGCGCAAATCGTCATGCAGCCAGAGTTCTATGACAAGAAGTTGGAGAAGATGGATTTCCTGGTGTCGCTCATCGGTGAGGTGCTTGGCCACAACTTAGCAAACCCTGTGCACTCGAAGACTGCAGCTCATCACGGGGCAGTGAAGCCGTCGTCCGAAGCTTGTTGCGTCAGGCCGCTCGATCCCCTTAGGTTTCCCGTTGTGTTGATCCCTGAGGTAGGTGGAGCCTATGGCATCGCCTTCACCGCCTTCTTTTCACTTTACGTCCTTGTGTGGAACTTGGAGAACGTGTACTGGAAGCGCGCGCCGGAAGCACAGGTGGCACAGGTCCCCACCCCTGTCGCTCCAGCCGGCAAAGTTGCCGAGGAGGACGATGTTGAAAGGGCGGTGCTGTAGACAGAGTTGACGAATGCTGCGCAGATCATATACCAACCCATCCCTAAAGGAATGGATGCCGGCCAACGCTTGAAAGATTGGCCGCAGGTCGAGATCATTTTTCCGTTTGAAGCGCGCGATCGAGGTTCGGGGGACTCATGACCCCTGGATGTCCTCTTGGGTGTTTTTTACCGGGCGATTCCGGCGCTGCGAAGCAGTGACACAATAATTCATGGTGTGGCTAGCGGCATACAGCTACTGCACGCTTGCGAGGTTTTTTTCTCGCTCAAACTCCGGGTTCGCCATGGTTGCAAAAATGGAGATGCTGCCTGTGGTATTTCATACGCGTGAAATTTCCATGCTTTGGCAGGCTAAGGCTTGAAGATTGCCAACAACTTGATCATATCATCTGACACGGTATTCAGAAGAGTTTACTCTTTATGCCTGGGCAACAACGGTTTCATAATCAATTGATCTGGGATCACCCTTTGCCTTTGCTGCAGGCATGTTTGAGCCCAATCTACACGGCCAAAGGCTGTGGGGCGGTCAACATGCTCGCCACCCCGCCCCGGTGTCCTTCCATCCGCTCAGCTTCAGTCAATGAAGGCCTGTAGCCACGTCAAACTTCTTGGAAAGTCGACTTGGCGAGCACGGTGTCAACATCAGCTGGCCCTACGGCAAGCATCTGCCAATCGGCGATCAGACGTTTACAGTTTACATCTACCCCAGCAGATTCTTCATGTCGGTGTGCTGATCCTTGCAATGCTGCGCTTCCACGGTTCAGGAGTGGGACGGGAAAAAGATGGGCCGTGCTTCTCATGCGTTGAGAGTCTTGGTTTCTCCGCTGATTTCTTGGGTCAGAGAGATGGGGGGTCCTAAAAGCTTGTTGTTGAGATACTGGGACATGGTCAGGCGGAGGTCAGCATTCCCAGTAGGACTCATTTGCCTCGGGGTGAATAGAGCAATTAGCTTAGCTGCTTCAGGGCTTTGTCAGGGCCAATGCTTGGTTTGTGCGAGGGTTGCGGGCTGAGCTTTGGTCCCCACCCAAGGAATCCCAAGTTCCGGCGCAAAGCCACCCCCAAGTTCACCCAAGTTCGAACCTAGTTCAACCAATCCCTACATCGACCGGCTGCCAAGCTTCAGCTAGCCCCAAGCAAACACCGACGTTGACCAAGCCCTAAACCTATTTGACGCCTGCGCTGCTCCTGCCCCAAGCTACAGTACCTGCTTGAAATCAGTGACCAGTCATGCTAGCAACGTTGCCCTTCCCACATCCTGGCCAACCTGCCAACCCAACCAACCCAGCCCAAAGCCCAGCCTACCCGGGCCATTTGCTCAGCAGCCAGCCGCCACTCCTAGAATCCTAGAGAAAACAAAGCATCAACTTCACATGAAACACCACGGTGTTCCGCCGTTGGAGGCTCATTTCGGGCAGGCTTGCAGAAGTTTGTGATTTGTTCCGACACACACACACGCACACACACACACACACGCACACACACCCTCGCACACACACACACACAGACAGACAGACAGACACAGACGCTTGCGCGCGCACGCGCACAGACACGAACTCAGACGCAGCCACACACACGCACACAGAAGCACACAGACGCACACACACACAGACGCAGACACACACACACACACACACAGACGCAGACATAGACACACTCACACGGACAGGGCGGGCGGGCGGGCGGGCGGGTGGGCGGGCGGGCGGGTGGGCGGGCACCCCCACACACAGACACAGACACAGACACAGACACAGAGTTGTTTTTCATATTCTTGCATTGGGGTGCACTGCCGCTTGTGGAACTCACTTAAAATCCGCCGCGAATCGTTTTAAGGAAAACGAAGCCCGCGAAAACAGCACATGCGGTCACGAAAGCATCGCGAAAGGGTTCAGATTGTAAACAGCAGCAGAGTTCAGGGCCATGTGTCCGCTTTGAGTTGGGCTTCAAAATGGTTTCCAAATTACTGGTTCAGCATTGTTTCTCAAGGGCCCCTTGTTCGACTGGACTCGGGTTCGAAACACCAATCGCCAGAACATTAGCATATTGGTTGAGAATTAGTTTTTCAAAATTTAGTATTGGGGACTTCGGAGTTTTGGCCCACCAATGTGATATTGGGGGGGCCTTAAGGGGGCAGGGATTGCACCCACACTGGCACGCGCATGTATTCCTGCACGGCCAAAACGAACGCGCGCACGGACAGGCATGCCATCCCCTTGTTAGTAATGCAAGTATGAGGACAGTGAGCCTTTTGTGCGTGTTTTTCTTCAAATTGGGACCTCAACTGCATGGGGCGGTCCGGTGAAGGCGAACCAAAAGCAAGAAAGATGCCGTGACCTCAATGGGCCTGTTGAAAAGTCTTGCGCCCACCAGGAAGTGACAGGAAATCTATAAGGCTGGTGGACGGGGGGGCTCAGTGGTGGAGATGAGCGGCGCTGTTAGATTTGAGAACACAGGGCTGTACTGTGAGTTCCGTGCCAAAACCTGCATGCAGCTTGGTGATTTTGGAAGAACCGCCCTGGTTCAAAGTGGTTTTAGTACTTCACGGACCGATTCACGGAGGGTTAAGACTGTTTGCCGACTGTGAGCGGGCTGTTCTTTGGCAACTGGCAGGAACAGCAGGAGCAAGCTCCATGGCGGCTACGAGTCACTTGCCTTGCAGGACGGGGCTACAGTGAAATACCCGTGGTAGGTTGCCAGGAGCTGCAGAGTGCAGCCGTGCGCACAAGCTTGGGCTGGCAGAATGGGAGTCTGCGTAGACAGTGATGGCATTGAGAGAAGTCAGCAGAACCGCACGCTTGGATCCATGAAGATGTTGTCAGTATAGAAGGAAAGGCAAATAGTCAACCGCCTGTCCCCGTTTCCTGCGATCCTTTCCAGGTGGAGGCAGAGGCGCGGCACCTGGAACAAATAGAATGGCCATGAGTCCATGGCAGACCTTTTCTTTGTTGCTGGTGCATGGTCTATTAATGTTGCTGGGTCAAGTCTCAAGGGCAAAGCGAAATTGAAGCCATTGCTGAGCCCCTCATCCGATTAAATGACTGGCCCTGGCCAAATCGAACATGAGTCCGTTTCTGCCTGATCTTGAGGCTTTGACCTAGATGGCCCATGCGTTGATGCCATTTTGGGGCCAGGAGGAGGATGGTCCCTCCATTGACGGTGTGAGTCGTACTGGATGACTTGCGACTTGCATGGTGTTGCATGGAGCTTGTGTTTGTTTCGCTTATTGGCTGGAAAACCAACCATTTGAACATCGCTTCAAGCTTCCGGAACCACCCTACTTTGCACCGGTCTGGTGAAGTGTGGGTTCTCAGACGTCTGGGACGTGTTGCCCGATCAGCATGGCGGTATTTCACTCACCCACTTCCCTGACCTCTTTCAAGCAATGGGTGATCTTCGGTGTTGGCTTTGGCCAAGTGAGCGAAGGCACAGTCAGTGCCGGAGGAAGACATGCCCAAGGCCTGCGCGAGATTGATTCTTGCGGCAAGCTGACGCCATGGACGCGCATGGCATTTCCTGCTGCATGGGAACTGAGTCGTTCTATGAGTGTTCTATGGGCTCTCAACTTGGCTGAGTTGACCACGGACTGAAGGGCTAGGCCTTGCACCGCTAGTGGTAGGGAACCAATCTTAGAGCGGATTGGAGCTGAAAACGCCCACAAACGCTTGCATCTCCGCCATGAGCCTTGTTTCTGTATACGTCAAGGACACATGCTTCAACGAGTTGCTTTGACCGCCATCAGACAACTGTTGAAGGAGTTGTTGCAGAGATTTCGAGGGGTTCTCAGCACACCTTGTTAAATGGAAGCAGCTGGATGCTTAGCAAAGATGCAGACGAGTACCTGTTTCAGGGAATTGTTGCCTAACTCACCTCTAGTCCAGGATGCCGATCCCCATGCATACCATCTCATCCTGTCTTAGACCCAGCTTTGATCAGTGATGTGCATACGCAGTCACTGCCACTTGAGAGAGGAATAATGTTGAGCCAATATTACTCAACCCCAGTTTAGGAATAGGCGGGCGTCCCTGGGTTTAGTCGGGAATCATCACTTTTGGAGGTGAACACCCTATTAAACTGCGGTTGATTAATATGTGGTCAACATTACATTAACTTGACCTATGCTTGGTTTAGCTGCCAGGTGGCGGCCAGCAAAGCACTGTCCGTCCTGAAGAAGTCGGGGACCTCACATCACCGGCTGTTGGGAGTACATCGAAGCCGCTCAAAGTATTGTCAGGCTGTGAATCAAGGGTGATTTCCCCTCCCCTGAGAAGTACCCCAGTACCCCCCGAATTCTCGGGTCCCGGCAGGTTGCATCGGTCACTGTGCAAAGGCATGCCCTTTGCCGGGGCAAGACTCATCAAATCCGAATGTTCTAGTTTGGAGAAGCTCGTTGAGCACATGTATTGATGTTCCCAATTAAAGATTAGAAAACTACCATTTTGCAAGTGGAATTGCCTTTGACTCATTTGATATATCAGTTTGAATTCAGATGGGGCTTGATTTGTTGAGCCTCTAATTCCGGGTCCGAGGCTGGACGTGTCGAGGGTGCCTGAACGGAGAAGAGATTGAGCATCGAATACAGCTCGACAGTCGAACAGTACATGGGTTTGTTTTCTTGTGGGTACCCCGTGTTTGTGCTTTCAAAGAGAGTAAAACCAAAAGAACAACCACTAGTTTTGGGGGGGTCCCCTAAAAAGACACCCATATCGTAAGGAAAGCTGAGCTTCTCCAAAGTGTTACTTGCCACCACTTGCTTTTTCGAGCGAGTGGCTGGAGGATGTCTTCGCTTGCCTGATCCACAAATTGGCATTCTGATCAAGGTACTTGTATTGCATTCAGATTGCGATTCTGAATCGACTGTTTGATGGTAGATCAGAGTCAATGCATGTGAGTGGTTCCATGGTTTGCCATCGTTTAGACCTCACAGTCACTGTGTCCCTGAATCCACAGCAGGTGTGTGAACAATAGCGCTACAGAAGGTTTGCTTGACATATTGCTTACACCCGAGCGACGTTCTAAAAATGGTATTCGGGAGGAAATATCGTTTCAGCATGTTGCCTTTTCCTAGCCGCAAATGGTTTTCCAAGCACGGTTTATCATGCACGAGCTCACGACAGATTCACCAAAAACTTTTGTTTTGCCTATCGAACCTTTCGCGAAAGGAACCTCTTATACCGCGTCACCATGCAAGCCTTCGCAAAATTTGATATGTCTCTTTGGCCGCAGGGTTTGAACACCGGTCTCCTGGGCTGAGCAGCCCAGGTAGGTATCACATTGATTGCAGGCTTCCCAAGTCTTAATCTCAAGGCTTGAAACACTAAGTGGGCTACTGCCAGGTCACACAATAAAAATTGCAAGGTTTGATTGGCTAGTTGGCTCCAGAAGTCTGAGTCGGGAAAAGGGCGGGGGTAATCTTGTCAGCGCCGAGGATAGACATGGATGGATTCTGCTGCATCGAGGCAGACTCTGCCAAGGGGCCCAGCAGCTCGCATTCGGCATGTCAGGAAACAACGCCGTGGGCTGGTGGATTGGGCCCGCTCGGTGCGTGGTTCACCGGATCAGTGGAAGGTCACAGTCGCAAAACCCTGATTTCCTTTTGTGCCATTCAAAGGGCTTCCAAATTGCCAGCGGGGATTGGGAATGCTTGAAAGCGCTTCTGTAACTCGTGGAAGGCTGTTGTACCTGCACGTTGTTCACCGCTTATTGAGACCTGTCCTCACGACTGTAACAATCAGAGCCAACAGGCAACAAGAGGTCACCAAAGTGAGGCGGGTGATGCTGGGGATGCGAAAGACCAGCGCTAGGAAAAAGCCAGCTGGGCAAGAAACAAGAACTCGTTACCGCTAAATGAGGGCCGAGGTGTGGCGGCTCTGGTCCAACACACCTCATCCGCTGCATGATATCTGATTCTGCTGCTTGTAAGGCAGCAAGGACTGGTCAGATTGTTCAGCGAGTACAACACATCTCACTGCTTTGTTCCGAAGTGTCGGTTGCCCAGCAAGCGTCTAAGAGCTTTGTCCCTCGCAGAGAGCATTCCAAAAAGAAACACGCAAACACACATGGTTCTTCGCTTTTTTCAAGGTCTACGGGGCCGCGGTGGCCATGCCCCAGATCGCCCGCAGCCACATGGCTGCACATCCAAAGGTTTCTCATTGATCCGTAAAGGAGATGTCATAGGGCGTACTCTTGTTGCACTTGCCAGCAGCAAAGGAAGGCTGCTCACCCAATTCCAGTCTCAGTTTTTGGGCACAATGAATGTCGACCCTTGCACATTAGCATCAAGCCGCGTCAATGCATTTGCCACATCGCCGTGCATATCAGGCAAATGCAATTGAATGGGCGACGTGTATATCAGGCATATGCCCCAAGGTGCCGCTCGAAAGAGCGGCAAAGGCGACAACTCAGAATGTCGTCGTGTAGCAACATACACACAGGCTGCCGAATTCGAAGAAGGTGGACGAAAGGAGCAAAGTGCAACTTGAGCTTGTACGCACGCAAAAGGACATCGATACACCAATACGGCGCTGGAAGAGTGTCACTGCCAAGACTCCACCGGGCATCCACCAAACCCGGCCACTTGCAGGGTACTGAATGGTAATCCGTCTCATTCAGCTTTCAATCCTTATGTTTTGATCACACCATCGCTTGGTTTTGTCAACGTCACAGATGGAAGATTTCCTTTAAGAGACCGCGGCCAAGTCTTCGAGCCTGGCATTGGGGTACAGCAAGAATGACATTTTTCATCGGACCCACGAAATGGCGTTTGTCCTTTGGCTTCCCTTTAAAGTGAACCAAAACGGGGGGGGGGGGGTGTCCTTCAAAAAACACCTGTTGGAAGTCGACGCACAGATGCAAAGGCTGCGGGTGGCCTGCCTCGCTGGTGAGCGTGGTGCTGCGCGTCTACCTTTTCTCCCTGCACACCTGGCCTGTTAGAATTGCCGTTCAACTGCTCCGGAAGCATGGGACGTGTCATATTCAGTTGGCAACAGTGGATGCAGGAACACCCAGGAAAGTTGTTTTATCCTGAACATGCATTGCAGTGAAGCCATGAATTCTCGGTTATTTGCGCAGTTCCTCTCTCCAGGCTGAACTTGCTAATGCAGGGGTTTCTCCTCTCCATGATTGGCGAGGATGGGAGGGTTGGACTAACTTGAAGTGAAAGAGCGGGGCAGAAGCCAAGTTGGATCACCAGGGATTGACGAAGACCTGCGCGCGGATTTGAAACGACCAATTCATCGTGCAAACTCGCGTGAAGATGTGTTGGCGCGCTTGCTTTCGTCATGTAGAGGTTCATGAAGCCATGACACCACACGTGCGCACACATGATCATGGCTAAGACTTCGCATGTTGAGGGCTCTCGATTTGTCAAGCGGGGTTGCATCAAATGCCTCAGCCACTTTGGCCTGTCATGCCGCGAGGAGCAGTTGATGATGTATCCCTTCGCTGGGCCTGACCCTGAGGCAACCCCAGAGAACGTACATGGAATCTGTTGCTCAGGATCAGGAACAATGCATACGCTACTTCAATCATGCTTGAATACGTAGGCATTTCTTCCCTCCAAGTTGTGACTGCGATACTTTCACAGACAGCGCTTCGCTGATTCTGAGGCAGATGCACCTCTGCGATTTTGGAGCATCCATCAAGGATCAGATCAGAATATCGCTGGTCTTTACCGCCTTCAGGTTTTTGAATTGCACGTGGCATGTGACAACAGTTCACTGGCTTTGGTTCCAAGGGATGCTAACCTGATCCCCACGGGTTGAGCTTCCACCGGCTGGCTCCACATTTGAGGTTTGTGTTTGTTCTTTTTTACGCATTTTGGTGTTCGAGACGGGTCAGTGTGCGGCATGCTGCCAGACCTGTCTCAGTTGCTTGAGTCTGCCTCCCAAGGGCTGCTCATGGGCCCATGGGGTTTGCTTGAAAACTGGAGGTCCAGAGGCAACCAGTTGGAGGCTCAAAGGCCAACGAGTTGATGGGGAACCGGCAGGGGATGGGTCAAAGTTAGAGAACCTTGCCAGCAGTTCATCTTGAAAGCATCCATCCAATTGCGCGCAAGGGTGGGGGAAACGTACCAGCAACCGTTGGTCTCTTGTTCATTTACCAGGACTGTCCAGATGCTGCCAACTGTCGCGGCCCAGGGGGCGTGGAAACCAAGCATCGCTTTGGCACGTTCGAGAATGGAAAAGAGGCTGTAAAGGGTGTATCACCGAGCACAAGCCAATCCTTGGCGCATGAAGTCTCCAAGTCCTTGTTATGTTCACCATAAAGCAAGATCCCCACAGCTGAGTTGCAGCTTAGGCACGACCTTCTCACCGGCCAGACTCTTCAGCTTCGACATTTGGAGCACACGAGTCTTCGTGCGTGATAGCTTGAAGGCATGGTGTGGGGTGAAGCAAGCAGAATTCAAGGCCACTGACATGTTCAGGTTCCTTCAACCGAACATGTCCTCTCAAGTTGTTAACAAGGAGCCTGCAGATGAAGTCAGAAGAGATGATAGTTGGACGTTTGGCCAGTGAGCCCAAGAGGTTTCATTGGAATTATTGTCGGCTTGGATACCGCGGAGCTCAATCTCTCCATTCGAGCAATATGCGCGCAATGAGTCGAACGATGCATCTCCAGAAAACTACACGTAAAGAAGGCTGACTAGACATAATTCCATGTGTAGTGAGAGATTAGTTAATGTTGTCTCGTGATTAATAAACCCTCCAGTTATTCATCAGGAAGGTCCCTTTTGAGATCTTTTCCGTTGGGATTTCTTTCTTCCAAGGGGACTCCCCTGATGAAAAACTGGGGGCCTTATGAATGAGGAGTCAACATGACATTGAGAAAGGCATCCCCGAGGGGCGAGCGCAAGCGTCCCTTCGGATCGGCAGGCCATCTTCCCAGATAGGGCAGACGAGATAGACCAGAAGGTGGACCCTGGCGAGTGGAGCCCTCGGAAACCGGAGAGCGGGGGAAGCACTCGATGGCATGTGTCCAAAGGGAAACCGTTTTCGACGCGCGACAGAGAGTTGGAGTATATCAAGGATAGGATTTCCGCTGGGGCAGTCAGTTTGGTCACGTTTCCGAGAAAAGGATGGTGCGGTCCAACCAACAAGTCAACGTATTTGAACTGGTGGCTTGTATGAGGCGTGATCCAAAAGACTGTGTATGCGTCGCCTATGGGTGGCGTAGCGGAGATTGTATTGCTGGTCGGAATTCTTCCTGACGCACGTGACACTGTGCACTAGCAGCTTTCTTTGCGCTGTTGATTAGAAACTGCTTGTATAGTGACCCCAGAGCTGTTCGTGCCATCAGTGGGAGCGAAATAGGTGTGTCTTTTAAAAAAAGACCCCCCAGTAGGTGTGTTCCTTTTGTCTCTCCATGGAAACAACCATAAACAGGTCTGAGAAAACGCCACACCCGCCGAGATAAATTTCCGAGGTACGGCCTGGAGAACTACACCTGCCGATTAGTCGCCGACTCAACAGATCCGTTGGGTTGCACTAGCTTTGGGCTTTGAGTGCCGCTTGTTGTTGTTTTCTTAGGTCTTGTTTTGAGGCTACCCTTTTTGTTGGCTTTAATGGCAAACCAAAAGGACACCAACAATTTGTTGGGAGGGGACCCCAAAAAAAACAGACCCACTTGGCTGATGTCTTTCATTGTCTTTCATTGTTTCATCACGGCAAGGCGAAGGAGGCATGCCGTTGCTTGTCAGTTGCAGCATTTGTCATTTAAGGACACGCACAACATGCAAGCAACATCCAGGGCCTCTCCACTGCATCCCCTTTCAAGCATAGCAATGCTGCGAGAGACATGATCAAGAACGGATCACTCAGCCACATGCCAAATTGCCTTGCGGCTATCGAACCTCATCGAAGCCCGTTGCCATGGCGTTCTTTCCGCGGCTGCTGCAGAGGCTAGATGTGACCAGTACCCATAGGGATGCTCTCGTGTTTTGTTCGCTCATCCGACAATGAGTTTGCGGTGGAAGCTGCGTGTTTGATATGATGTTTGCATTGAGAGAGTTTGGGCTATGGAAAAAGCTCCGACCTCAAGAAGTTTGCTTGCAGCCAGCCTATGCACAGTGTCAGGCACGAGGGGTGACTTAATGATACATATGCGCGGAGTAGTCATCACTTGAGAGCCCGGCCAGGTATCGCGACGTCTCGAAGAGAGCACCTCTGTCGGTGGCATTTGCCACTTGCCTTGCCAAAGGCTCGGCCTCGGACGCAGTGGCACAGAAAGTGGTGGAGAGGACGGAGTGGGAATGTCCTCGTGGCACCCTGGAAGCCATGGCCACTGGAAAGACAAAGTGTTGCGGGGTTTAAATGTGCGAGTCAATGATCCGTATTGAACATGTTGGAACATTTGTGCTGTAGAGTTCTCTTTAGAATAGGAGTTGGCCTAGTGCTGCTTTCGCGCAGATCCCTCGGAAGTCTCTGCAGCTTAAGTCAACACCTTGAGCTGAGTGCCATAGGCAAGATGGTTTCGTCTCATCGACACCACGACCCCAGGATTGGCGGCTCGAAATAGAGCGCATGAGGCCGCGTTGCAAGTTCCCCATGTGGCAATTGCTTAAGAACAGTTTAAGAACAGTTTTATCCTCCCCTGTTGGTTTTAAATGGAATCTATCACTACCGGAAATAGGTTTATCGTTTCTCGGGGATTTCTGTTTGTAGAGCGTCACATGACCTTCAAAGACTGGACGCAACTTATGGCTTTGCAGGAAAGAGGAGCTGAACCTTCAGCGGAACTGTGCCTTTGCTCTCTTCAGCGGGGCCTATCTTGGCATAGGCACAGCTCACCAGCCACAAACCAAGGAATCCAGCCGAGTCAAGGGCGTGTTTGAGTGAGAGGTGTTTCCAGCCAACTGTGAAGATTGCAGTGCACGACTTGAACTTTGTTGGTTAGGCTTCAAAGAAGATGCAACGGACTGAAAAAACAAAAAAGCTGTGTCCCGGTTTGTGTGATGGGCGTTTCAAAAAAAAATCTCTCCGCGTCCAAGCTGCGGCTCGCCTGAAGGTCAGCACTTCGTCTACAACGTGGCCTTTACGCGCATCTTCGGCGCGGGCGTGGAGCTACGAGTTGGGATCCAGAAGGTCGCAGCGGACCTCTTTTGCCATGTGCCGCGGAGCATCTGCCGTGTCCCATTTGAAGAATCTGCACCTATCC
>CAUJNA010003645.1:215198-305198 GCA_963377175.1 Effrenium voratum | reverse complement strand
GGAACATGTACTTCACATTGGAACCAGGGAGTAGCTGAGCAGCAGCGATTTTAGGGCACTCGGAACAAGTGAGGTGTTCTTTGTTGTGTTTGTGACCGGTCACTGCGAGATAAAGCCACGATACTCATCCTGGCTTGGGTTTTGATTTAGTTTGCTTTGCGCCTTATTTTGCCTGTAAACTTGTCATCAAGGAATGATACTGCACAAGGGTCAGTTGCAGGCGTGTATTCATGCTAAGAAGGTTGTCCAATGGCCCTGACATGTGCCTCGTTTGTCAACGCCAAGCTTTGCTTGCAACATATTTCGTGACTTGAGTGTTATGAATTATGACATTTCTGGCAGTGGCAAGCTGCAAGATCTTCTCAGGTACGTGGTCCCAAAGTGGGCCAGCAAGGAGGATGTGAAGAAGGTCAAGGCGCAAAAAGAGGGGCAGATCTGCAGTCACACAGCTGCAAACCTCCACTCCCCGCTTTGTCCCTGATAGCGTTCTCAGATTCTGCGTTCATTCGCTTGGATCGCTGGTTTGTCCGCCTGTTGAACCCACTCCTTGCCAGGGATGGAGCGAGCTGAACCTTGCGAGGCTGCCCAGATTGCTTGGCGTGGGTAGCTGTGGCAAGGGGTTGCTGCGTTTCTCACGGAGAATGGGTGCTGGATGGAGGGCTCTGTGTGTGTTGCTGCGAATGCGGCTTGATTGTTTCTTGAGGCTTTGCTTGACTGGCTTCGCTGCAACAACAAGCTGAACCAACAACTAGGGATAGTCGCTCAGCCCCCTTCCATCGGCATTTGGTGGCCCTTTGGGGACTCACAGTAGCCCCCCAACATGAGTCTTTTCTTGTTTGCTACGAAACAATTTGATCGCAGAGATATCTATGTAAATAGAAAGTTCTTCAGATCGTTGAAGTTGATATTTCCGTGCCCATGTTGCCAAGGTCAAGTACAAAGTGGCGGGCATCCCATTGCACTGGAAGGCCAGCCAAGACCATGTGGCAGTTGCGTGCAGTTTTTGATTCGAGCATCGCCCATCGCCCCTCCGGGAATACTCGCATTCTGGCAACAACATGCGAGTTAAAACTGTAGCAGACAGACTGTCATTTCAGCAGGGCTTTCCTGTCAAAAGAGAGTCTCCGAAGTGGCCAGCGTTGTGCAGCTTGCCATCGCAGGCTTTCAATTTCGGCTTCGTGCTGCTCCCTAAGTTCTGCCTTTGGCTGGTCGGCGTGGCCTGATTTGAAAAGAGACCGCTCCAACGGGGCAACCAACGGGTCAACCGGCCCGCCCATGAAAATAATCAATCCTCGAGCCATCACAAGCCGGACCCAGCGGAGCTAGTCACAGACCACGGCTTGTGCGGCATGTTGAGTAAATCCCAGTCCCGCATCCTGGCGTTAAAGTATTGGGCCTATCCTTTTTCGACAAAGCAACACGACAATGAGAAACAAGTGTACTTTGCGTGCTAGACTTATACTTAAACGTTGCGACTTTCGAACCGGAGCTGCAAAGCACAAATCAGTGAGAAGCAAAATGAGAATCCTGAAAGGGGGGAACCAAGTTGATCATCCCCTTTCTATACAACCCCATGGTGGGTGTGTGGGTGTGTGGTTGCGTGCGTGCGTGCGTGCGTTCGTGCGTTCGTGCGTCCGTGCAATCGTGCGTGGTTGGGTGCGTGGGTGGGTGGGTGTGTGTGTGTGTGGGTGTGTGTGTGTGTGTGTTTGTTTGTGTGTGTCTGTGTGTGTGTGTGTGTCTGTGTGTCTGTGTGTGTGTCTGTGTGTGTCTGTCTGTGTCTGTGCGTGTCTGTCTGTGTCTGTGGGTCTCTGTGTGTCTCTGTGTGTCTCTGTGGTCTCTGTGTGTCTCTGTGGTCTCTGTGTGTCTCTGTGTGTCGTGTCTCTTTGTGTGTGTCGTGTCTCTTTGTGTGTGTCGTGTCTCTTTGTGTGTGTGTGTGTGTGTCGTGTCTCTTTGTGTGTCGTGTCTCTTTGTGTGTCTCTGTGTGTCTCTGTGTCTCTCTGTGTCTCTCTGTGTCTCTTTGTGTGTCGTGTCTCTTTGTGTGTTGTGTCTCTTTGTGTGTCTCTGTGTGTCTCTGTGTGTCTCTGTGTGTCTCTGTGTGTCTCTTTGTGTCTCTGTGTGTCTCTGTGTGTCTCTGTGTGCCTTTGTGTGTCTCTGTGTGTCTCTTTGTGTCTCTCTTTGTCTCTGTGTGTCTCTCTGTGTCTCTCTGTGTCTGTGTCTGTGTCTGCGTTTGTGTCGTCTGTGTCTGCGTCTGTTTTTGTGTCTGTGTCTGTGTCTGTGTCTGTGTCCGTGTCCGTGTCCGTGTCTGTGTCTGTGTCTGTGTTGTGTGTGTGTGTGTGGGTGGGTGCGCGCGCTTGTATTTTTGTGTACTGCACAGCTGATACACGTGATACACACAGACACACAAGCAACGCGCATGCACGCACGCACCCCTTTCCCACCCACCCACACACACACACACGCACACTACACTTGCATGAGTCGTGGTGAATGCCGAGGCATCCTCAGGCGCAAACAGAACCGAAACAGAAACCGGCAACAAGAGGTACGCCACCGGCTGCATCAAAAGTGCCCACGAGCTATGGATGGCGGGCGGCCACCGACTTCGTCCGAGAAAAACAGACCCTTAGAAACAGGGGTTGCACACACACCCACACACACACACACGCCCGAAGGGGCAGACACTTCAGCATCCACCGTCATACTGGGGGAAGATTCATCCGAGATCCGATCCAGGCCTTGAAGATGGAAAACATTTCAAGCGCGCATCCGATGCTGCAATCACAAGGTGAGTAGGGACTCGAGCGGCAACCAAGCACAACTTGTTTAGAGTTTTGGGTCTCCGCGAGGAAAAGCCAAGACAACAACCCATTTAGGGTTTTGGGTCTCCGCGATCAGAAGCCAAGACAAGAAAACCGCAAACGAGAAAAACAGACAAAACCTACACAAACACGCAACACACAAACACTGGGAAAAGAAAAGCTGACTAACCGGGCCCGGAAGAGATAGCTCCAGTCCCTGAGAACTCCGCAAAGCCAAAGTAGGCGATGAAGCCACCTTGGAAGTTCATGAAGCCAAAATCGGCGGTTCCTACGGGAGCAGAAGGCGGTGATCAGTAGGGTGGTGATCCGCAAGGTGGTTGGCCAGAAAGGCGGAAAGTTCGTGGGGATGTGTCTAGGTCATCGGTGGTGATCTCATCGTTTTGGGAAACAGCCAAGGGTAGAAGTCAGGAAGGTACAAGTCCAAGGTGCGAGTCAAAGGTTTAAGTTTGCGGTACAGATTTCAGCCTTCTAAATGGGCTGGAATGTACCCGTCACAGGTCAATTAAAAATAGGTCGAGATCCAATTGCTCTTGCGGGTTCACGATCCTGGCGAGTGCTCGGAAGCAGGGCGGGGACGCACTTGCCATGAGTCGGCATGAATGCCGGAGGCACCCTGAAACGTAAACAGACAACGAAACAGAAACCGGCACCAGCTGGGGGCCGCCCCCATCAGGGTGGCCGACGTCCCACGAGTAGCCACCGAATCCGTCCGAGAGAAACTCACCAGTAGAAACAGGGGTTACACACACACAAATCCGTCTTACGCATGTCTCAGTCTGAATCCTGCCAGGCTGTGGCAAAGTCCGGGGTGCATTACTTGATGGAAACTGCCGGCATTGCGCACGCCCCAGGTATCCGAGAGCTTTCCGCTCTTTCCTAGGTGTGCGCAACGCGATCATGCTTGGCAGACTTCGGAGTTAGCAAACATTGGCGGCGGCGCAAATTCTAGCCAAAGAGCCCCAACAAATGACGAGACATGGTCAAAGTCAGGCAGCTCATTGTCCTTTCTTCGGTCCGCATGACGCGAGCGAGCGACTGAGCGACTTGGAAGTGCCACCGAGATGGATGTGATCGTCAACTCCATGGCGCTGTCCTTCGTGTTGGATGTGGATGAGATGGCGGGTGCCTCAAATCAGCGGAAAGTTTGAATTGTGTACAGTTGGGGGTTTGTGCCATGCTCAGATTGGAAGCTGAATGTGCAAGCAAGCTAAGGTTGATTTACGCTTTCTACTAGAGTCAGATCTCAAGTCAGAAGCCGATTTTCAAGGTCCAGCAACGTTGTCATGCGTTTCCTTGGAGATAGAAGTGAGGAAGGTCCAAATCCGAATGAAGCCTTGCCCAAGTTTTTTTTCTCCCAGCGCTTCAAGGTGAGGTGTTGGCATTAGTGACAGGCTCCGACACAATTGGCTCGCTGTTTCTTGTACAGGCTGTGGGTCAAAACCAATGGTACTATTTTGGGGTAGGTGCACAACCCATTATAGTCTATTTTAGAGGGGATTGGGATGTTCACTGGGGGCACGGGATTTTGACCCATGGCCAACATGGGTATGCAGGCTTCTTTCCCGTCAATCCATTTATGATTTGGACGATGGTATTGATTTGATTTGATTTGTGCCGTGCCAAGGTATTCCATCGCTTCACCAATTCGCTGACGCAACATATCATGAACAACATTGAGGAACACCGGCTTCAGGTAGTCCAGCTGCGTCGACAAAGCGGTTGGACAGGGTCATTGTTGGGGTGGACAGGGTTATAGGGATTGGCCCTGGAACAAGTTGTGAGTGCCAAAGCAGCTGGCAAAAGAATTGCCCGGCTGATGTTTGTTGGCAGACATCGGCAGCGGCACAGCTCCCAACGAGAGATCGTCGGGTGTGTTGCGGGGACAGAAGCATTTGACAGTTTGTGTTTTGCATAAGAATTTGCTCGGCCAAAATAAGTACAGTGTAAAATAGACACATGCCTGCCCGCATGAAAGATGCAAGCTGCAAAGCATGGCTCAGTGTTTCTGTAGATGTTGCCTGTCGAATGAAGATTGCAGGACCTCAGAGATGTGACATAGAGAGAGACAGAGAGAGAGAGAGAGATCTCAATGATTCTGTCAATGCATGAAATGCCTTTCAAAATTGTTATTCTGTTTACGTGTTCAATCCGAGTATCCATTTTGACACATTTCCAAACATGCTCACCTCGTTAAAATTGGCGGGAGCGGACTGGTCCTAAGCCTTGGCGGGTGGCAGGATTTGCCCAACTTCGACATCTCCACGGAGGAGTCGGAATCCGACGCTGAGGCGGAGAGCCGCCCCCAGAGTCTGGTGCCGGGAACCAGGCAGTTTACTCAAGGAGATGGCAGAGGCTTGCAGATTCAGTTGGTTCACTCCTTGGGATGCGTCCCATAGAAGGCTAACTTGGATTCAAGCAGACGTTTGCTTGAGACAAGCAGGATTTGTAGTTTTCTTTGGCATTCATTCGGGCACCTAGTGATCCATTTAATTCGCGGATGCTGCAGCAAGTTCACTGAACACACCCCCATCGCAACAGTTAGTAGTTGGAGTAGGGTTTTTTGTTCTGCCCAAGCCGACATTGCCCCCATGAGGCTGAACACAGAGACACACACTTTAGAGCCAACATGTGTTTCAATTACAACGATTGCATCGGATGTGCGCATAGGGATATATATATATATATTGTGAGTTTGCCGTTAAATGCATGGCATGCATGGCACATACGTTGTGCGCGTACACTTAAGTCTTGTAAATCTGGTCAGACGAATGCTTGAATTGTTTTCTTCACATCAGGTTGTCACATGATATGATATACAGAACACATGTGGCTTGTTGGCATGTGGTCGGTTTCTTGTACCAAAGCTCGGATATTTTTTTCATGTGTCCGATGCCTAAGACTTG
Organism: Effrenium voratum; assembly: GCA_963377175.1. Taxonomy (NCBI): domain Eukaryota; class Dinophyceae; order Suessiales; family Symbiodiniaceae; genus Effrenium; species Effrenium voratum. The sequence goes on along the minus strand of CAUJNA010003645.1, from coordinate 299,476 downwards.
GGGATTGCTTTGCACCGAAGGGTTGGACCCATAGCATCGAATCGAAAGTACCAATGTATGGTTTGCGGTGGGATGAATAATTGGTTTTTTGGGGGATGGCTTTATCGGGCTGAAAGTACTTAGACTGTGATTCATTCGCCGCAGTGAAGCAAGTGGGACCTGGTGACGTGTTATGAGTGATGAAGCCGCACTGGCCTTTGCTGCGAAGCCTGCTTCTGAGATGCAGACAATTATCACGCATCCAGTCATGCTGTCTCCGTCCCCGCGGTTTGCAAAGACAATGAGTGCATGGTTTCTTGGGGGACTCCCCCAACAAAAAAGTGTTTGTCCTGTTGGTCCCGTTAAAGCCAGCAAAAAGGACACCCACTCCAAAGAAGGAAACTCCCATCGACTGCAAAAGCCAGGCCTTGCGGCGTTTTGCCGCTGAAGAGCTGAGTGCTACTGCCCGCGCGGGCCCAAGGGGACTGGACAGTTGGAGTCGTTGCGCGCGAGCACCTGGTACTGTAAATGAAATTGAAGTTAGACACCAGATTCACCAGCAGTGTTTTTGTTGCTTGTTTTGGCGAGACGAAAGCAGAACGCCGCAGGAGTCACGCTTCTTGGAATCTGTTCATGATTCACGGTACGGTTGAATGCGAGCACTGCTGTGTTTGGATGCTAGCCAAGTCTGCGTAGTTCTTCTCAGATGTACGCCGATAGACACCAGTGTTCCAAAACCATAGGACACCGTGCTTCCCGTAGCAATCGGCAGCTATTGGTCTCAACATGGAGGAGCCTCACGTTGGAATGTTCGAGGAAACACATGCGCTGGCTTGACGTCTCACAGCCTTTGAACAGTCTAACTCCCTACGCACTCCTGGCATTTGCCTCAGACGGGCAGCCGATTCCTTGAGATGGTTTCTTTCAACTGAATCCTTCAGCAATCGCATTGAAGTGTTCCTTTGAAGGTTTGGAGCCCCTCGGCATAGCATTCTGCGGGTCCAAGAGCTTTTTCAAAATCAAGCGAACGGCCAAAAGCCTGGGACATGTGATCACTTAAAAGCAGACACTGTGGTCTATTCTCAAAGTTGATCCTATGTGCTGCAAAAGGATTGGCTCAATATGCCCAATTCCGACACAATTTAAAGCACAATGCCCACAGGATGGGTGCTGATTTGCGTGCTGGGCGTGATCAACCTCCTTGTGTCCACGGCCTTCGCTGTGGACAAGTGGCAGGCCACCAGAGGCGGCTGGCGAATTCCGCGATTTCACCTGCTGTGGGCGCTGTGGCTCGGCCCGTTTCTGGCCACTTTGTGTATGGTGGTGGTGCATCACAAGGTGCGGAAGCGTGCCTTCATGGGCTCGAGCGTGCTGGCGGGGGCTCTGCAGACGGGAGTTTTGGGCTTCGGCAGCGTGCGGCTCGCCTTCTCGTGGTCAGAGGTCACTGCGCTCTGCGGGCTCTGCGCGTTGTGGTTGGCCGCACTCGGCCTGCAGCTTCGCCGCGGTTGCGCCTGCGAACCCTCCACCGTCCACGTGCGAGACGTGCGCGGCGGCTCAGCGGTATAGTCCGGATGACTGACCGGACCAGAGACGTATGGGCCATGAGGTGACCACAGCACCTTTCTGCTGAAGTGGGTTGCGTTGCTTGCTGGAATCCTGCAGAGTGCCTTCGTCTACCTCATTGAGCTCCTGGGAGCTCTCTCGAGCCGTATGCACACCGCCTGCAATTGGCAAACAAGAAGCTGCAGTGGATCCCTGGCGAGTGACTTTGGACCATGGGAAGACCCGATGCATCATGCGGGAGTGCAGCCTTGTAAAACATGTGCGCAGATGAGCCCAACCCTTGCCTGTCAGTTTCTCACAACAGGGATATGTGTCTTGCTTCCTCATGAACTGCAAACAAGGTGAAATGTCTGAAGGGGGAGTTGTTACGCGTTAACATCTATTTTAAGAGTGAATCATGCCCTGCAAGCTGTTACTTGAGGCTGTGATAGTTTAAGCGGCCTCACGGCAGCACTACGGCTACAAATGTGTGATCCAAGGTATGTAACAGATCCGTGGCGCCGCAGACCTTCGTTACATGTCTCGGTCCATGCTATGTAGCGAGACGGCCTGGATTGTTGGATTCCCTTTCGTTGCATTTGCAGATTGCATCGTCCTGACGAGTCTTACTGCCAACGCTCTGCCGCGATTCAGAACAGCGCCATCAATCATGTGAAAACATATCGGCTTCAAGCCAACCCTCCTCCCAATGTTTGGACCTTCCAATTTACCAGGGCCCACCGATGACCAAACCCAACAATTCTTAGACCTGAGGTTAAGGTTAAGTAAGAACTCCTTAGAACCCCTGAGAACCGCCTTGAGATTCAAAGCCTGAGGGAAGGGAGAGCGACGGAACAGGATCTACTGACTGCTGCTGCTAATGCTTATTGTTTGATCTCTCACATTGAACATGGCGTGGGCGGCGTTCTTACCTTTTCGGAGAAAGCGTGCCAGCTTGAACCATGCGCTGTCAGCATTGCACGCGTCTGCTCAAATCGAGGGACCCCCTTTTGGATCGTGCATGCACGGACATCAAACAAATTCCAGCCACACACACTGGTTTCCAAAGATACAGGGCAAAAAGTCATTGCAAGGTCGTATAAGGTCGTAGCCTAGTACGCTTTCAAAAAAAGTGACATGCAGCGCGTTGCTTGATTGCCTTATGCACGCAACTCACAATATCCTTTCAACAACAGCCCTTTGCACCTCAACAACATCTCGGCTCCAGCCAGAACCAAAAGCTGCGTGTGCCAGCGCGGATGGCCCCACCGCCCCAAGGCTGGACCAAGCTGTTCAAGGTCATTCCCTGGCGGATGGTGTTCGTTGTGGGACTGCAGGCGGGTTGGCTTGTTGACCAAATGTGTGGAGATCGTGGACCTGAGCAGCGGTGAATGACAGATCTAAGGCAAAGTTACATCATGCTTCCTATGTGCTGCAGAAATAGCAGCTAGGAAAACGGAACGGGTCTTAGCAACGAAGACAACGGTCCAAAAGGATATTGTATCATGAGGGAGGATTTGGGTGGGATTTGTTCGAGCTATCATGGAAGTATGCCACTGGCATGATGGCCCACGAAGCCACTTGTGCGAAAGACCAACCGACACAATTCCATTTGCAGACTGGCTTCTGGGAAAATACCAGTGTGGGAAGTGTGGAAAGACTGCAGATTGTGCCATTGTGAAAGGCTTGCGCAACTGGAAGTATCAAGAAGACTTGCTGAGCGTTAGCGAAACGCACAGGTGTCAATAATATGCTTGGCTATGTTGGAAGGCCTGCACGCTCACTAGAACAAGTCAGAACCAGAAGAGCCAATAGTATTTTGCTACGTCAGCCTGACAGACATGTGTCGCACCTTAGTGTTGAGAGCAACAACAGCAACAGCATTGGAAAGAATGGATTATCAGCACGGAAAACCGGTTGTGTGAGCTTCTCGGCACCCAAGGAAATGTGACTTCCCTGTTTGATTAATGAATGTTGTTTCCAGCACTCTGCAGGTCGAATGTCAAGGCTGTTTGTCACAGCGTTCCCTTGAACAAGGTGTCCACGTGTGTGCGTTGCTATTCGTCCGCGCATTTATGCTTGTTTGAAATATTGGATTGCCCGCAAGATACAAATGACGCTTTTGTCCATGAGCCTGCGAAGCGATTCGCTGTCCTGGTTAAGATGCCGAAATGATTAAATCTTAAAGGCAGTTTAGCAAGGCGCCTTTACATATTTTTAGCCCAGGGCCAAACAATGGCCTCAAGTTGTCGCCGGGACGGAAGGCGTCTGGCATGGCGTGCTGAGGTACTTTTCATGTGGGACTACTACCGCATGCACTGTCAGAAGCTGGAGGACTCGCTCGAGCGTTTCGACACTCGAAGTGATGGGCTGGATTTGCCACAGCCCAACAGGTGTCTCAAGTTCTGGAGTTGGTACCCCTTTTTTCATGTTTTTTCATGGTTTGAAAGGGACACCAAAAGGATAACCGCCTTTTTTTTGGGGGGGGGTCCGATTCCCAAAAAGGGAGGCACCCACAAGTTGGACCTTACCAACGGCTTCTACAAGTTTTGCTAGGTGTGCCTTCGATTGTGCTTGAAGGATACTGAAGGCCGGTGAAGGCAAAGCGTCAATGATTCACGGAGCCTTAGAAGGCTCGGCCTCGGCTGAGGAGGGCAGGCTCGAGGAATGCAATGTTGAGGGAAGCACCCCATTCATTCATGATTTAGGATGATGACCGGCACTAGAGGTAGCAGTTGGCCCGAAGATGCAATGACCATAAACAACAGTATAATCCTTGTCATGCTGAGTTTCGAATCTGCATAGATGCTGTGCAAGCAAGGAGCTAGCAAGTCACTAGACCTTTCCGAATGTGCGATGTCTGCAAAGTGATCCACCCCTTCTTGGAGTATGCCTGTTTTCCACGTGTCAGGATTTTTGTTAGACCCCCAAGATGGGTGGTGTTCCTTTGGTTTCCCAAAGCAGGCCAAGGGGGGGGTACCAACTCCAAAAAAACGACAGACCAACTCCATGGCTTTCTCTCCAGTCGCGTCGCAGGATGGGAGCTGGGTCTCAAAGGAGCTCAGAACGCCCAAGGAGAGACGCGGCGCTTCGAGACGACCCAATTGAGTGTCTTTTTGTGGGTCCAGAAGCCCTTCGCAATATGGGTGTCATTTTTTGAGGGCACCCTTTTTGTGGTTTTACAGGGGACTAGGAATCTCGCCATTTTTCGGTGTCCCCTATTTTAAGGTGCCCCCCATTTTCAGGTGAACCGCTTGTTTGAACACGGCACGGGGCACTGGTGGCTTTTTGCTCCGGCACCTTATGACAGGACCAAGCGTGGTGGGAGTGGCCGTTTGATCAAAGCCAACTCCAATCAGAGTGCGCTATGAATTTTGTCCCGCAGACTTTTTGTTAATGTTGAAACGCATGTGGAAACATGAACTGTGTTTGAAATGCTTGACCATAATGGCCCCGGCCATTTTGGCTCAAGCCTGGATATTGGGTTCTCTGAACCCAACTTTGTGGAAAAACTTGAAAGGTAGCACTTCCGAAACAACCCCGAACCAGCAATGGCCTCCTCAGCAACTTCGGCAACGTCCTTTGAGTTGATTGAGGACCAGGCACTCACCGCGGAGGAGGTGGAAATGGCCAGCCAGGAGGCCCAGGAAGCCCGCACACGCGAGGCGGCTGTGGCGGCCGGCCTGGTGTTGGATGAGCCCGAGGCGCCCCCGTCGGCATCGGCCACCGATGTGATGAACGACCTCTCCAGTGCACTGGAGCGACTCCGCGTGGCCTTCTCCACACCGACTCCCGGCCTGGGTGCCCCTGGCCCCGCCGAGGACGAGGACACGGAGATGAGCGATGCGGTCACCACGGAGCGGGCTACTCCACCAACGAAGAGGCTGAAGGGCTTTGTGGCGGCCTCCCAGAAGACCACGACCCCGGTGAACAAACCGGTCTCCCTGGTACCGGTGGATGGCCGTCCTGGCTATTTCAAGCTAGTGGACCTCCCAGACCTCTTCCCGGTCCTTCCGGCATCGGCGGCCACGTTGTTGAGGGACGTCACGGTGGAGGAGGCGGTCTCCCTGTTCCACAAGTTTGTCGGTAAGAATCTCACGGAGGACTTGGTGGTCCGCATCCTGGAGGCCTATGTTCCGATGAAGATCCAGATCCGGCAGGAGGAGGTCTGGGCCTCACAGTTCCAGCGGAATAAGGCATGCATTGGCACCCAGCGGATGCACAGACTCGATGCCGGCCAATCGGACTACAAATTCATGTGTAAGGCATGCGGCACGGGATGGCCGGAGGCAGCCAATCAATGCTGGGTCTGCCCGGGCAAGGAGTTTGTCCCCTTCCAGGCACCCTCTGCGACCTACGAGGCGGACGGCGTCACGTACAACCTGCTCACTGTGGAGGGCAAGCCGACCTGGATCCAGCAGCGGGATGGGGGAAGCCTGGGTGCCTCTGGCCCCGGTGGTACCCGGGCGCAGGCAGACCGCAACCTGGTGGACGGCACGATCCTGGGGAGAGCTCCTCCGAAAACGGACACGGCAGAGGAGATCACCATGACTGATGTCCCGCTTAACAGGCGGGTGGATATCCGGCAGGAGATCCTGTCCATGGAGGCGGACGATGAGGCGTTGAAGGTCCGGGAGCGCCAAGGTCAAGGTGCAGCGGTCCTTGCAGGAGGCAGAGGCTCAGAGCTTCCAGCTCTACCACCCCCAGGTGGACCAGGCGATTCGGAAGAAGGAAGAGCTGCACAAGGCCTTGAGGGAGCACCAGGAACCGACCCCGGAGGAGTCATCGGCCAGGCAGCGGCACAAGGAGCTGATCACGGATGAAATGCTGGACAATGAGATGGCAATCCTGGCGCCTCTCCAGGAGGGCATGCAGGCCCTGCCGGCAGAGGAGGTGGCCAACGAGGGAGCCCGGGCCCTCAGGAAGGTCAACCTGGGAGGGTAAGGGTGTCGACGCCAGCCAGGCACTGGCTGATGCGATGGGCTCCATTCAGGAGGCGCAGGAGGCGAACAAGCGCACCCAGGACACCAACCAGGCATGGATGCTTAACCACACCAGCCCTTGGAGGTGTCGGCATGGCCAGATGATCTCAGGCTCTGGAGAGGGGGCTGTTCTGCCCCCTGGAGCTGGATGACCCCGAGGACATCCCCAACGTGGGGACATCAAGGAGAAGTACGTCCCCTACATCCGGAGAGGCACAGAACCCGTGGAACCAGGAGGCGTTGCTGGAGGAGATGCCCGATCTGGCGACGCCGGCCCCCCCCAATATTGCCACTGGCCTTGGAGGGGACCAGCCAATGCCACCGCAGGACGGAGGAGGGGAAGCTGTCCCTGCTCCTCTGGGCGATGAAGAGGCACCAAGGGGAGCTGCGGATGTTTGGGGGAATCTGGAAGAAGCATTCCAGCGGCGAAATCCCCAAGGGCGCGGACCAGCAATTCAAGCTCTCGCCGGAGGAGCTCCTGGCCCTGGAGCGCAGGACCCACCCACTCACGTGTGAGCGGGACCACATCGACCCGATCATCTACTCGGCCTTGGAGATCCGAGCGCAGGTGAACCGGGGTGAGCGCCCGGCGCCGGTCGTGAAGACGCAGCGACGGGGCCGCAATGCGGAGGGCTCGACTTCGGATAAGTGGATGGGGAACATCCTCCAGATGCGGAAGGAGGCGGTCCCCTTCCTGGAGAGCCTGGGAATCCCCAAGCCGCGCACTAAGGCGGAATGGAGCTACATCTTTAAGGAGATGGGGACGTTTCTGGCAGCCAAGAACTTCATCGTCAATTGCCCGTTGCCGGTGATGGAGCTCCCAGTGGCCCCTGTCCACGACAGCAAGGAGGCCCTGCGTTTCAGGGCGGTCTGTGACGAGCGCATCACGCTCCCGCTGTCATCGTTGAGGGCTTTTGACTCGGTGTACACCAAACTGGTGGCAGGCCTGAGTAAGTCCTCCATGGTGGAGATCAAGGTCAACTGGCGGTGCAACGTTGTCCATGACTGGGTGGAGCCGGTCCCGCAAGAGGCGGCGGGGGCCCTGTACGACCGTCTGGGCTACTCCCAGGACCTGATCATGCAGCTGGGCTGCTCCCCCCCCTTGGGTGCCTCCGGCCCCGGGGGCGGGGCGGCCAAGGAATCGGACCCCAAGGCCAAGATTCTGGCGGGAGCGGACACCACGCTCCGCACGCCGGACCAGGGCACCAGAAGGTACCCCCCGATCACCACGTCCACGGTCACGGCAGTCGCGGGCAAGAAGTACACCAACAAGCACTTCCGGGAACCAAGCACGTGTTCTGGGCCTCGGTGGAGTGCGGCCTGGTCCTGCCCAGCATCAGCGCATGGGAAGTGGTGGGCAAGGAGAAGTTCAAGACCACCGGGGGCTACATGTGCAGGTTCTGCAAGGGCTTCTGGAAGGCGAGCCGTGGGGGGACCCGGCTGCTCCAGATTACGGGGTGGCACAAGGACAAGGCCACCTGCCTGCAGCTGGTGATGGACGAGCCCCCGGAGCAGCTATATAACCAGTGGATCCGGGACAGGATGGAGTTCTACAAGCGGGTGGAGCCGACGGAGCCCCCCAGGGACGAGCGGCTAGTCCTTGGAGATGCGAGCACCCCGCGCATGCGCTTCAGCTCTTCGAACGGCCTGGGGGATCCTGTGGTCGGTCATCCTGAGCAACCCGGAGAAGTCAGGGCTGGCGGCCATCCACTCGGTGGCAAAGGAGGCGATCTTGAAGGGTGAGAGCCGCTAGGTCGTGTCTCACTGCCCTTTGGATGTGGCGTAGTCTGTTCTTCCCCACCGGGACTTGGGTGCCTCTGGCCCCGTCTTGGGTGGGGGGAGGTTTTGGGGTGTTTTCCCTTCTTTTGGGGTTCCTTGTTCACCTTGGTTTCCCCCCTGTCTCAACACGCCACGACTGCCGGTTGCCTCGAACCGGAGGCTGCGCAATTCGGTTGCCCCAAGGACGGGCCGTATCGGCCACTGTTTGAAGAAAGTGGCTGCGGCCGACTCTGGGTTCCCTGAGGTTGTCTGGGGGTTTTGGGGAATCCCCCGTTGGGCTGGTCTTCCCCTCCGTGGTTCCTGGGGTGACTTTTGGGCCCTGTTGGGCTGCGTGTGGCCTGCCTGCCCCATGTGCATCCGGCATACTGTGGGGTTGAAACTTTCGTGCAGTTTGCCGCGGCTGGGTCCCGGCCGTTCGATAGGAGGCTCGAACCCTTGTTTTCAGCATGGCCAGGGTCTCTACACGGTTTCTGTTGCGCCCGCCTTACACTCGTCTTTGGGACCGGATCCCAAGGGTCTTTGGGACACGCTGGCGGATGAGTCTATCTCCCCGAGACAGACGGACGGGGAGCTGCTGGTCCTGATGTGCCTGCGCCATGGCACGGCGGAGGAGGGGAGGCAGCTGGGCGGGGAGCCAGCCCTCCGATTCGCTAAGCTCCTGGAACTCTCGGGCATCGGTGGACCAGACGGACCAAGTGGTACCAACTGACTACTTCAACGGCCTGGTGGCGTCGGCGGCGGGCAGGCTTCCCCAGCCCTTGTCCGCGGGGGACCTGGCCGACCTTTGGGATAGCCTATGGCTCCTCCTCATGGCGGCTGCGGACGGCAAGCTCAGCGAGAACTTTTCCCCGCTGGAAAATGAGTGGGACCGCCAGGACCAACTGAGGTGGTTCTCGCGAGATGACCCACCCCCACTACAACAGCCGGAGCTTCTGAAGTGGCGGCATTGGAGGCCCGGGAAGATCAGGGAAATGGAACCCACGACTCAGCGTGCACTGGAACTCCATATGCGCGGGAAATGGGCGGAACGGCTCCTTGCCCACTTCGCCCCCTTTGCTGAGCACATCGCGTACATGCAGGACATCCTGGGGGAGGACTTCCGCAAGGAAGCACTGGACCTCTTGGGGGATAGCAGGTTCCGGACGCTCAGGCAGCACTGCCTGGTCTACGAGAGTCTCCGCAAGAGAGGCTTCACCGTCATCCCATGGCAGGAACGACATGTCCGTTCTCTCCTCAACCAGCTCGCCGATGAGGAGGTCACCCCGTGCAAGTTGCGGCAGGTGTGGAACACCCTCAAGTGGTTTTCCAAGACCTTCGGACTGCTGAAAATAGATGAGCTCCATCGCCTCAAGTCCAAGAAGAGCTCATTGGAAGAGGCGCTCACGGACACGGTCACCAGGCCACAGCGTAAGGCGGTGGTCCCTAGCAAGGAGGTCATCTGGGCTCTGGAGGAGGGGGCCGGCTACGATCGCCTGGGTGCCCCGGCACGCAGGAGGCCCCGGGCAAGAACAGACACGAGGTGCTGGTCGCTTTCATCCTGGGGTTCGCCCGGTTCCAGGAGGGGTGCAGTGCTCGCTTCAATGACCTGCAGCATGTTCACCCCAAGGACCTCATCCACACCAGCAACAGTGTGGAACTGAAGGCCTGGCAGACGAAGACGGTCTCCGCAGCACGAATCAACCGCAACCCGGTCCCCTTGATTGCTCCGAAGTACAGCTTCACGGGAATCCCCTGGTGGACCACCTGGGTGGCCTCGGTCAGGCGGTTGGTATCTGAGGAGGCATTCCAGGACATGGATTACTTGCTCCCGACGGTAAGCAAGGACTTTGCAGGACTGATTCCACGGCCCAAAGATGCTATTCTCCGCCGGGGTGTCACCCCGGGGTTGGTGAAGCCGCTGTCGTGGCACTCGTTCCGGGTGTTCATCCGGACTGCGCCTTCCAGATGGGGATCCCCCGGGAGCGCCGCATGTACCTGGGCAACTGGCTCACGGAGAGCACGGCAGATGTCTACGTGCGGGAGAAGCGCAACGTGGCTGGGGCCAGGTAGCGCAGAAGGTCCCCAACCTGAACCTCGGGCCAGGCAGGGAACGCAGAGAGGACTTGAATCACCCGGACTGGGCGGACCCGCTCCCGCCACCAGCAGTGGACATCACGGACGCAGGTCCGGAGGGCCGCGAGGACCAAATTGAAAGGGAAGGGGAAGCATCCCCTTCGGTACCCTCGGGGAGCGCACCATCGGCTCGATCATGGTCAGTGGTGGAACACGAACCTGGGGACACACCAGTGAAGGCCAAGGACCTGTTTCCAGCCACCCCGGACCTCCCCCTTCGGGTGGTGGCGGCGGTCAAACGCACGGGCAACGCCGGCCAGTCCAGAATCCACCTGCTGAATGTGGAGGGCACGGCCGTGGGATGTGGCTGGCGGCCAGCGGCCTCTAAGGTCCAGGAGCTCTCGACATGACGGAGCAGGAGGCCTATGGCAAGTGCGAACGCTGCTTCAAGCGGCATGGGTTCCCGGCGGACTGGGCGCTGGAGCCGGCAGAGGTCCCCACGCTGCAGGAGGACTCGGACTCCTCGGCGGACTCAGGCTCCGAAACGGATGACTCGGTGGACACCCAGTCGGAGACCGTGGTGGCCCTACCTTTGGTAGCCTAGGTGCCCCCAGCCCTGGCGACCAAGGGGATGGGGGGCCCGGAGAGGGGCCATGGCCAGGGCCCTCAGCACAGACTGGCATCCTTCGGAAATGGCGGGTGTGCCAGACTGTCCTTCGGAAATGGCGCTGTCAGTCTGCACACCCGTTCTTCAGTTTTTGAGAATTGTGAGTTGGGTGGCCCATGAGGCCCACCCAGCTTTGGTCATCTGACAGGGGAAGATGAGTCCCTGGCACCAACACACTGCTCGGATGAAAGAGTTATCGCGTGCCCGTGTGTGGTGCCGTTTGGTTAGCTTGCATACACTTTGTTAATGTTGAAACGCATGTGGAAACATGAACTGTGTTTGAAATGCTTGACCATAATGGCCCCGGCCATTTTGGCTCAAGCCTGGATATTGGGTTCTCTGAACCCAACTTTGTGGAAAACCCACCCACCCACACCAAGGTCGGGGGTCATGGCGGCCAAACCCCCGGATGAGGTCCCAGACGAGTTCAAGGAGGACGTGGCCAAGCTGCACAAGCCTCTGGCGGCCATCCTGGTTGGGAAGCAGATCCCCTGGGCAGCCCAGGCAGCTTTGGGCGCATCGGGATACGTCACGGTGGAAGACCTGGCGGATCGCTGGGACACCCCAGCGGCGGCGAGGGAGAATGGCCCCCGGGACCTGGGATTCAGGGACGGGGAGAACGGGTTCAATGTCCAGACCTCGGCCTTCACGGCTATGCGCCTCCTTCAGGCAGTCCGGGTGGCGGCCAGCATATCACCCGGCGGGCCAGGCGGGCCCGACGAAGGCGCCCCTGGAGGTCCTGTGTGACAGGCGCCAGCTGGAGGATGCTTACGTGGCCATTCATGGAACCCCGAAGCCGAGGTTGGAGTTCCAAGGGAGTGATGGCTACCTCAAGAAGCAGTGGCGTTTGATTGCCAAGGGTGGGCTGGGCTACATCCCGGCAAAACACATCGTGAGCGCGCTCCCGGAAGAAGGGGAACGCCCTTCATCCACCCATAAGAAGATCACGGTGGACGGCTGGGACAGGGAGGATGAAGAGGAGGTGAGGAGCCACCCCACATCTCGGCGCCAGCTGGAGCGTTTGCACCAAACTTTCAGGACGACGCTCCTGATGTGCACGGCGGCGCTGCCACAGTTTGGCAACCTGAAGGTCACCAAGGCGGAGCTGGACGATTGGTATGATTGGTTCTATGGGGAGGACATCGCTGGTAGAAGGCCTCCCCCGAGTGACACCACCTTGCTGTATGCAGAGCGCAATGCGTGGAGGAAGATCCACGAGTTGGTGCACCAGGGCACCACCCTCTCCGATGCCCTCAAGAACATCAGGGGCGACTTCCTCTTCTGGCAACGAGGCACCTCAATAGGGCGCCTGAGAAGGGGAAGAACAAGGGCAAGGCACCTAAGGTGTGGCAGACTCAGTGGGAGAAGCCGAAGAAGGGGGGAAAAGGCGCCTGGCCCTCGGGGCCGACCCGGTCCAAGCCGAAGGGCAAGGGCGGCAAGGGGAAGTCCCCCAACTCCCCCTCAGTTCCATGGCCGGACCACCGGGCTTTCAAGAATCCCAAAGGGGTGGCGTACTGCAGAGATCATCACCTCCACAACAAGTGCTCGGGATCGTGCGGCCGTTCCCACAACTGCCCGGTCAGGAAGGATGGGTGTGTGTGTGTGTGATGCCCCCCCATCGAAGCATGCGCCACAGGCATGCCCTCACCTTCCCAAGTGACAGGAGGCCACTCAGGGTGCCATAGGCCCCGTGGCTTCCCAGTCTCAGTTGGGATCACAGGCCACCAGTGCGAGAGTGCACACAGAGGGGGAGAGCCAGCCCCACCAGAGCCACAGCGGAAGGCAGACAGAGCGGGGGAGGCCAGGACGGCCTCGATGGGGGGGGACTTCTCCAGGGCCCCGGAAGCCCCTCCACCGAAGAAGAGGAGCGGTCCCAGCCAGGGCACTCCAGAAGGGCGGAAGCATCCCTTTCCCCCGCACCCACCGAGGCAGTGGGAAGACCCCCCAAAAAAAACCCAGAGGTGAGGATCCGCCCAGCAAGGGGCGCTCCAAGGGCGGGAAGAACCGCCAGGGCAAGCATCAAGCCCGGGGACAGATGACGGGGGGATCAGACAAAGGACACGGAATCCCTAGGGGGGGCAAACCCCACCTTCCCATGGATGCAGCACATCCCGGAAAGACTGAGGCTCAGACTGGGGTGGACGCCGAGGCCAGTGCCGGGATCTTCAAAGCCGTCCCTCATCCTGCTGTACGCTGAGAAGGATGATGCGGGGGCCCTGGATGCCTACCTCCATGCCTACCCGGCCTTCTCGGAGTACACTTGGGCGGTGGATATCAGGAGAAAGGGCGGAGACCTGGGCCAGGACATGCTGGGCGAGGGAGCCCTACTCCACGATGTGCTCCATGGCCATGGCGGGCAAGGTCGCATTGGTGGGAGGGGGCCCCAACTGCAGGACGTGGAGCATCCTCAGGTGGTTCCCCAAACCGGGTGGCCCGTTGCAGGTGAGGGGCAGAGCGGAGCAGACCTTGTGGGGCTTGGAGGACTTGGAGCCCCGGGTTATGGAGGACACGGACAATGACAGCGTGCTTATGCTCCGTCAGATGTCCTGACCTCGCTGGCCTACAAGGGGTTAGGTCAGCTGACGGTCCCGCAGGTTGGCTCCTCTTTCCTGGAGCACCCGATGGACCCGATGGAGTGCAGCAAGAGCCCGAGCGCAGCTAGGTGCTCATCGATCTGGGTCACGCGGGCCTACATTCAATGGGCGAGTGCACTCCACCACTCCCTCATCAAGTTCGATGAGTGCCGCCTGGGCCAGGTGGTTGTGAAGTCCACGGCATTGTCAACGGACCTTCCTCTCCACCATTGGCATGACCTGCGTTGCAACCACGGGTCGCACCCCACAAAAGAAAAGCTCAACTCCAGTGACCTCAGCCGGTACCCGGAACAGATGATGCAGGGTCTAGCAGCGGCCATCCTTTGCCGAGCGGGACCCGTCCTGGAGGCGCTGCCCAGGCTAACCCCACGACCCCCCCGAGGCGTCCAAGGGAACCTTCTCCCAGCACGCCGGGGGACAACAAGCGCCAGTCCCGGAGGCTGAAGGCGGGCCAACAAGCGTTGGCAGGTCTGACCTTGGGATCACTTCCGGTCTCGGCCTCGGACACTCCAGAGGCTGGGACATCGACACAGAGGACTGGCGAGGTGGAGGAACTTGGGGGGGGAACTCTTCCCCTGGACCCATGGGCACACCAGGGCATGGAAATTTCGGATCGGCCTACCATCCTGCCGATCACCCCCGACCCCAATATCTCCGACAAGGTCATGTACCTCCAGATGGCGTTCAAGCAGCGTCCCTTAAGAGACGGTGGAGGAAAGCCCTCCTTGGGACGGTTGGCCCCGTGGGCCCGGCCGCTGTCCAAAGCAGCAGCGCTGGGGGCCAAAATCTGTGTCCTCACTTCGCCGTGGGGGGACAAGCTCCAGGAGTCGCTCTCGTTGGGGGATGGGTCACATCCCTTCCCGGAGGACCTGCTGGAGGACATCAGGGAGATTCTGGCGCGGGGGCCAGCGGCCGGCCAACCCTTCTTCCTGGACATCTTGTACAGCGTGGCTCGGAACATTCAGGACCCCGACCACCAGTTTCCACGGGACCTGGAGCAAGGGGTTCCGCTGGGGGTCACGGACCCACCCCTGACCTCGCCGGGCATCTGGCCACTCAAGAAGGAGCTGAAAGGGGAGGAGCCGGAGTTCCAGGAACTCCCCCACCCAATGGGCAGGGGTAACTACCCCTCGGCGGATCACTTCAGCGAGCTCATCCGGGGCACATTTCTGGAGGAGGTTCCCATGGGCATGGTGGAGGGCCCCTTCAGTAAGGAAGAGGCAGCATCGCGATGTGGCTGCGGAAGCGAGGACCTTTGTCCCGGCCGATGGGCGGGCATCGACGAGGGGGACAAGATCCGCACGATCTACGATGGCTCGGTGGCAGACGGTGGAAAGGACGACGGCTCCGACGGTGCTGGATGGGGTCCAAGCTCTCCATTGGCTACATGCTGCAGCTGAAGGGTGCCTCTGGCCCCGAGGGGGGGATCGTCAAACCTCCACCTGGGGGCTGGCTATGGCCGGAGCCGGGCACCAGGTGGGTGCTGCTCAAGGCGGACGTCACCAAGGCCCACCGGAGAGTGAAGGTCCTCAGGAAGGACTGGCGGTTCCAGGTGGCCTCACTGGGGGAAGAATGGTGGGTGAACAAGGTAGGCACATATGGCATGGCCAGTGCCCAATCCTACTGGGGACGCCTGGCAGCCCTTCTGCTCAGGGTCCTCTACGCGCTTTTCCCCCAAGTGGATTGGAACTTCGTCTTCGTTGACGACTTCCTGTGGCTGCTTCGAAGCGAGGGGGCAGTGAACTTGGCAGTGGCGCTGCTGGCCACACTCCTGGCATTGGGCACCCCACTTAGCTGGAAGAAGACGCACTGGCCCTGGGCCGCATCCAATGGGCAACGGCAGCATGTCCGCTGGCGAAGTCGATGCTCCAGCCACTTTGGGCCTGGAAGATGGCCACCACCACGGTGGGAAAACCCCCTAAGGTGGTCAGGATGCTGGCGTTCATGCTGAGGTTCCTCTTCAACACCCCTTTTGTCCAGTACTCCCCCTACTTGCCGAAGTCCTCTTGGTGGGGTTGCAGCGACGCTAGCGCCTCGGACGACGGACTGGCGTTCGTGGGAGGTTGGTGCTCCAACAGAACCGGACAAGAAGGAGGTGTACTGGTTCCATGAGCAGATCCACGTGGAGGAGTACCCTTGGGCTTTCAAGAATGGGGATCCAAAGCGGAGGATTGCGGCTCTGGAGATGCTGGGCACGCTCTTCCTCTGTAACATGATCCTCACGCACCAAGGCCCTCTGTCCTCCCGGGTCCGACTCCCGGTGGGCAGTGACAATCAGGGCAACGTCATGGCGATGCTCAACCTTGGATCCAAGAAGCCCTACACGGCGGCGATCCTGATGGAGCTGGTCTTCCTGCTCCACACCCATGGCTGCTCGCTGGCGGCCAACCATGTGCCCCGTGAATTCAATCAATGGGCTGATGAGCTGACGCACCCGGATTTCTCTGGGTTCGACCCTTTGCAAAGGGTCCCCAAGCAGGAACTCTGTGAGGAGTTTGTTTTTCTCCCGCGTCTCCTGAATGGAGATGCATTTGATCTCAGCGTGGGCCCACCCATGCTCCCGTGACCGGAGCCGGTGGGTGACTCACTTCCCCTGGTGGCAGACCCCCCTGTGGCCTGGGTGCCACGGGCCCCGGCTCAGGGGCGGGCGCTATCAGTCTGCACACCCGTTCTTCAGTTTTTGAGAATTGTGAGTTGGGTGGCCCATGAGGCCCACCCAGCGTTGGTCATCTGACAGGGGAAGATGAGTCCCTGGCACCAACACACTGCTCGGATGAAAGAGTTATCGCGTGCTCGTGTGTGGCGCCGTTTGGTTAGCTTGCATACACTATGCCACATCAGACTCCATACCTTGAGTATGTTTGACTGCGCAGGACCTGCAATACCGCCCCTTGGAGTTGATGTTTGGCATGGTGTCGGGCAGCCAAGTCGTGAGCGGCAGCCAGATCGCCACACAGTCATTGCCCGTTTCAAGGGCAACCTTATTCAGCTCAAAAACGGTTGTTTCTTTTGGGTGTTGCTCAATCAAGAACCTGATGGGGCCCGCAGTCATGTTTTCCTTTTGATTCACGTAAGCCCTTGCTGATCCATGGCTCCAAAGTCAAAATCTCTCGCTCGAAGGAGGAGTGTTCAGAGAGCCTGGTGAGTTGTTGGCTGAGGGAAAGTAACGGTGGGGACCCCGTGTGGGCAATGCCGGCCAATGTGTGCGGAGCTCGGGCCTGGAACGGGGGGGCGACTGCGAGAGCGCGCGCTCCGTTAAAAGTTGTGATTTTCAAGCGCACGTCGCGCGCAGTTTTTACTTTTTAGAAACTAAAATTTTCAGTCAGAGCTGCGGGAGTGCGCTTTGCGTACTACTTGTGTACTCAAACGTTGCAAATTTCGAGCTGGAGCTGCGGGAGCGCGCTTCGCGTGCTACTTGTGTACTCAAAAGTTGCGGTTTTCGAGCCGAAGCTGCACGGATGCTCTTCGCGAACTACTTGCGCGTCGCAAAACCCTCAAAAAAAAGTATTGCGCCATAGCGAGAGCGCTTCGACGAGAGCGATCTCCGCAGAGGGTTCGTCGCGACCAAGACACATTCGCGCGGCGCCACAGCGAGAGCGCTTTGACACGCACGATCTCCGCAGCGGGTTTGCCACAACCAAGACACATTCGCACGGCGCCACAGCGAGAGCGCTTCGACGGGCACGATCTCCGCCGAGGGTTCGCCGAGCTGAAGACACATTCGCACAGCGCCACAGCGAGAGCGCTTCGACACTCACGATCTCCGCAGAGGGTGCGCGTGAAATGCTGCATGCCAGGAAGTGAGACCCTGTTAATCCCTTGCCCCTACAAATAAAACCCCCCCCCCCTCCCCTGATTAAATATATATCCCTGCCAGCAAAGCAATTTTTCATTATTAGGGGTCCCCTGGCTCGGGAGGGCGGGTTTTGCTGGTACCTTGTCTGCAACTGTGTACGTAGTACAGCTCCGGCTCGAAAGTCGCAACTTCGTAGTACAGCCGTAGTGAAGGAAATGTGCTCCGGGAGCTCCGGCTCGAAAGTCGCGACTTTGTAGTACAGCTGTGGTAGAGGAAACGTGCCCTCGGGTCCCCCTAATGGGGCTGGATTTGAGTGCGGGCTTGACAATACCTACTTTAGAATTGGTTTAGTTTTGGTTATTCTAACAGTAGTTTCCCGGATTTGGGACTTTGGAAACAATTATTAATGATTAGGGAGACCTCTATTGCTAAGGGGAAGGGATTATGAAAATGCTGCGCTTGACGCAAACGATAGCATCAGCGCAAAGCATACTGCGCCCACCACGAAACGCACACACCAGTCTCACAAGATCACGCGCTGGCCATGGAATCCAGCCTTCAACACACAAATCCGAAGATCGGCGCGGCGCCACAGACGAGGCTTCCCCGCGCCGTAGCGCGACCCTCCGCGGGCCAGATCCCTGCCATCAAATATGCATTTTGCTTCAACAAAAGACACGTTTGGCGGGCGGCTCTGTAAACACTATTTGGGAAAAATCAGGTCTGGGGTTGCTTGGACGTTGGAAGAAAGCCTTCCACAAGCAAGGTCTGTGCTGCATGTGAGCTTGGCCTGTCGAATCACTCAGTTGTTGGCTCCATGTTTACGGCCAGTCGCGCCCAGCCATTCACTTCATGTCCACGCCATTTTCAGCGTTGATTTGCCCTGAGGCCGCCTTGATTTCGAGAGTCTGAGCGGGATCCTTGAAAATTGCCGGAAGATGGCATCCGAGGAAATTTCATCAAATGATGAAAGGATATAGAACCTTCGGTGTTGAAGCTTCAGTGAAAAGATGCTGTCGGTGGTCAAAGTATTCTTCCTGTTCTAGGATTAATTGCGCTCAATGTGTGATTTATTGCATGTCTCGCTCAAAGATGATATACATTACACACCCAGTGTATCATACAAGAATTCAGGGCAACAGCAACGGTTGCTGCATGCCAGATAGATGTGTATATTGTGTAATTAGCTTGTCATTCAATCAAAAGAGTGACAATACGTAATGCAAACCTTGTACTGGTTTGGACACAGTTTGGAATAAAATTTTCACCGTGATGAGAATCATGTAAATGCAGTTCATCAGTCTATTGTGTGTGTGTGTGTTTGTGTGATTCAGACAAGCATGAACCGGCGTGCGCTGCGCATGATGCGCACCATAGTGAAACATGTTCAACAAAGGCACATGCGTGGTTCACTAGCCTCATTAAACATGATGTTGTACATGTGCGTGTAGTTCAATCATTTCATTGCACAACATGCTCAAAGGATCCTCACCAACCAGTTGTTATTCCAGATGCGATATAGCATGTTTGCAGGAACTTCAACATGAGCAGTGTCTGTAAATGTAAGTTTACCGTTTAAGCGTGCCTGATATCGATGCATTTACAGGCTCGAGTGAGCAGGTATGTTGAACAGTGCGCATGTGTTGCATGACAACGATGCATGAACAAGGTATGAATGAGTGAAACAAGACAGAACAGTGTAAGCTGTTCAAATGTCACCGGACGTGCGCTGGACATTGTTGGACATGTTTGCTTGTGAAGCAACAATGCCATAAGTGCGCAACCCCTGATTCAAGCCTGCTTGCAGCGTCTTGAATTCTGAAGGTGAGTGTGTGTGCGTGGTTGGCTAGTTGTGAGACGCAACACAAATGTCAAGTTGTTGTGTCAGTGAATCGTGAGCGGCATTCTTTGAGGTTGTGTTGCGCTGCATACACGAGTTAATTCATGTTGGTTGCCCGTGTTTGATACATGAACACTTGCCGCTTGGTAGCAGCCGCCTTGTAGGAGACCAGCATGTCAAGCTATGCCGTACATTCAAATTGCCACAAGGCGACACAGCTGAAGCCTCGTTCTCCAACCTGGTTGACGCCACGGGCATTTGCATCAACAGCAGGACAAACATATGCGAGGAACCGGTTTCATGAGAATTGCGCAGGGTTGGTGTGACATCAGAGAGCCAGATTCATCCCCCATGGATGAACTCCTCTACGGATGCAGGGCAGCTTCCTGGCTGCACTCGGAGGGGTTGAATTGGTCGCGGTTCCCCACTTTGCAGTGTTCGTCATTTTTCAGAGATTGGCGAGCCATACAAGTCAACCCACACGGCCGAAAGATTTGCAGCTCGTGGGCGTCAGGTCTGCGAGATGGGCTCGCGAGCTTGTGTTCAATTGGAGCGCATGGATTTCCTCGCAAACTGACACTGCTGCCAGCAGAGAGCTTGGACTGGGCAAGGATGTTCATTGTTTGGATGAGTCTTGAGTCTTCATTTATTTTGTCCTTGGATGAGGCGCTTGGAACATTTCCTCGAACAAGACAGTGGGCAAGAATGCGCCTGCCCAAGTGCAGTAGGCTTGAAGCAAAAGGTGCTGTGCGGGAAGGGTTGCCTGCGCAGTGCTGGGTGAATCAGTGGACGTCACTGGCCTTAGCGTCAGTTTGATGTGCCAGGTGACTGGCCTACCTTTTCCTGCCTGGGATGCTTTGTGGACAAGGCTGGGAAAGCGCATGCGTCTCATCTGAATACTTTTTCCTGCCGAGGTGGCAGAAAGAAAGGAAGAAGAACGGCACGACGCAAGAGGCACGATACGGCAAGCGCAGCAGACCAGTGGCAGAGTGGCTTTGCAGTGGGACTGGCAAGGAGTGCGTGTGTGTGTGTGTGTGGGTGTGTGTGTGTCTGTGTTTGTGTGTCTGTGGTCTGTGTGTTTGTGTGTGTGTGTGTTTTTTTTGTGTGTGTGTGTGTGTGTGTCTGTGTGTGTGTGTGTCTGTGTGTCTGTGTGTCTGTGTGTTTGTGTGTCTGTGTCTCTGTGTCTCTGTGTCTGTGTGTCTCTGTGTGTCTCTGTGTGTCTCTGTGTGTCTCTGTGTGTCTCTGTGTGTCTCTGTGTGTCTCTGTGTGTCTCTGTGTGTCTCTGTGTGTCTCTGTGTGTCTCTTCGTGTCTCTGTGTGTCTCTGTGTGTCTCTGTGTGTCTCTGTGTGTCTCTGTGTGTCTCTGTGTGTCTCTGTGTGTCTCTGTGTGTCTCTGTGTGTCTCTGTGTGTCTCTGTGTGTCTCTGTGTGTCTCTGTGTGTCTCTGTCTGTCTCTGTCTGTCTCTGTCTGTCTCTGTCTGTCTCTGTCTGTCTCTGTCCGTCTCTGTCTGTGTCTGTCTGTGTCTGTCTGTGTCTGTCTGTGTCTGTCTGTGTCTGTCTGTGTCTGTCTGTCTGTCTGTCTCTGTCTGTCTCTGTCTGTCTCTGTCTGTCTCTGTCTGTCTCTGTCTGTCTCTGTCTCTGTCTGTCTCTGTCTGTCTCTGTCTGTCTCTGTCTGTCTCTGTCTGTCTCTGTCTGTCTCTGTCTGTCTCTGTCTGTCTCTGTCTGTCTCTGTCTGTCTCTCTCTGTCTCTGTCTCTCTCTGTCTCTGTCTCTCTCTGTCTGTCTGTCTCTCTCTGTCTGTCTGTCTGTCTCTCTGTCTGTCTGTCTGTCTGTCTGTCTGTCTGTCTGTCTGTCTGTCTGTCTGTCTGTCTGTCTGTCTGTCTGTCTGTCTGTCTGTCTGTCTGTCTGTCTGTCTGTCGGTCTGTCTGTCTGTCGGTCTGTCGGTCTGTCGGTCTGTCGGTCTGTCGGTCTGTCGGTCTGTCGGTCTGTCGGTCTGTCGGTCTGTCGGTCTGTCGGTCTGTCGGTCTGTCGGTCTGTCGGTCTGTCGGTCTGTCGGTCTGTCGGTCTGTCGGTCTGTCGGTCTGTCGGTCTGTCGGTCTGTCGGTCTGTCTGTCTGTCTGTCTGTCTGTCTGTCTGTCTGTCTGTCTGTCTGTCTGTCGGTCTGTCTGGTCTGTCTGTCTGTCTGTCTGTCTGTCTGTCTGTCTGTCTGTCTGTCTGTCTGTCTGTCTGTCTGTCTGTCTGTCTGTCTGTCTGTCTGTCTGTGTCTGTCTGTCTGTCTGTCTGTCTGTCTGTCTGTCTGTCTGTCTGTCTGTCTGTCTGTCTGTCTGTCTGTCTGTCTGTCTGTCTGTCTGTCTGTCTGTCTGTCTGTCTGTCTGTCTCTGTGTGTGTGTCTGTGTGTCTGTGTGTCTGTGTGTCTGTGTGTCTGTGTGTCTGTGTGTCTGTGTGTCTGTGTGTGTGGTCATGAATCATGGTGTGTGCGTGTGTCATGAATCATGAAGGCATCAGCAACCTTCAAGTACATAGACCGACTGGACAAGGAGGAAGCACGTCCTGCAATTCGTCAGCAATGCAACATTCAGATATATTTAGAATGTTTGCTGCGGAGGACAATCTGGTCTCTAAGCCGGAGTTCACCACGGCCTACAACCTCGCTGCGACGGACAGCGTCTGAAATGACTGCATGCATCCTTGCTTGCTACGAGGCTCATAGATCCAACATCGAGCCCCAAACCCACCGTTTACATTTAACTGTGAGGAGTTAGCCATATTTCCATATTGCGTGCCGCGAGCTTAAGGTTGCCGTCAAGCGCAGACATCGTGCATGCCCTCCACGCAAGTCCCTGGCATGGTGTTTTGATTAGACATTAGTTTGGTTAGACATAGACTAATAGAAGGCTCTGGCTTGCCTGGTGGTTCAATCATTTACCAGGGCCATCTATTTTCCAAGACTGACACCTGTGGTTGCTTTGGTCCCAGGTCCTTACACGACCGATTCTGGAACAGCAGTCAGGCATGGGCACGAGCCACAGAGTCTCAGAGGCGTGGCTGAGTGGGTGATTGATACACACCAAGGCCACAACTGCTGCTGGAAGACTCAACAAGTCGAGGCCTGCTTTGCAATTCAGCTGCACTGACCGATGTTACTAAGACCGGAGCTGAGCTGTCAGGTGGTCTCTCGTTTGGGCCAAGTATGTGCCGCCGTTCAACTTCTCGTGGCTTGGAAGCAGGTTGGCTTGACGTGCCGAGCGTGATCGCCTGGGATTGGCCGAATGTGAGTTTGCAGCCGTGAGGAAGCCATCTTCCGCGGAATCCTTCCATTTCTTGGACGCTGATGTGGATGGCAATATATCCAAGCCGGTGCCTTTGAGCTTTGTGCACGTGTGTTGATGGATGTAGGTTGAAGCGCGCAAGATATTGCAAAAGGAGCATAGTGACCAGTATGCGCTTCAACACTGGACTGTCAGTGTGCGTGTGCGTGATCTGAGGTCTGAGTTTGATTGGATCTTCGGACTTTGCATTGGCCTCAACGGAACTTTCAATTCCTGGTTAGTAAAAAGGTGCGACATTGGTGGGTCGTTTTTTAGGGGACTCCACAAAATGGTGGTTTTCCTCTTGGTTCCCCTTTAAAGCCACCAAAACAGGGGTACGCTAAAAACAGACAGACCCACATTGCGCTTTCTGAATTCAGGTGAGAACACTCCAACAACGACCAGCGGAGGGCTGATTTGCTTGATCAGCCTGAGCAAACTTCATGTCACACATTTGTCGAGACTCGCAAGAGCCCGGATAATGTTACCACATTTTGCCCACAGTGTACACATGGCCGCTTTTGCCGAGTACACATTCCCAGGCAGCTCATCCAGTTCAAGCAGTTCAAACACAACCACAACCTCGAAGATCGTTGAGAACAGCGTCAAGGCACAGAGAACATGTTTTTGGCTTTCTAGTCATGTTGAAATTGTTTGGAGGTGCAGTGACGGCATGATTTCAACAACCTGTGCGAAAGTTGCACATGTGGAGCTGGCTGCCGATCTCCAGGTCCAGGTCAGCTCTACCACCTCGATGGCTACAGCGGCTACATCGACGCCGCCCATGAGGCGATGCTGCTACGAGGTGTCAGCGCCTGAAGCGCCCTGCGGTCCATAGCGTTGGCTCGTTAGGCTTTCGTGTCAGGTCGGCCGAGTGTCTCTCCTGTCTTGCTGGCATCACGGCGCAGGACCTGGGAAATGGTGCTTTACTTCTTGTCTTGACTAGTCTCATTGCGTAATGTTGTTCGCTTCCTGTTTTTCGAGGACCGGGTTTGGGATGTCCGCAAACGAGACAAGACTGGAGTTCATACTGCAGGGGAGACGAGAGCGAGGGATATGTTTTTCTGATTCGTGTACTGACGAAGTCACGGGAATGGAGTGAGACAGAAAGGAAGCAGAGAGGGGGAGGCAGCAAGATGCAAAGCAGACGCAGCGCGAGATGGACGGAGAGGGAGGGAGGGGGAGGGGAGGGCAGAGACAAAGAGAGAGGGAGAGTTATGAGTCCAGGACAGAATGGATGGCAAAGAGGCAGAGAGAGAGAGAGAGAAAGATAATAATAATTCGAATTCGAGGACATAAAAGATGAGCGGGAGAAAGTGTTCTCACGCCACTTGCCGGGGTTTGAGGAGCTGTGCTCCAGCAGTTCCATGAGCCTTACACCGGGTTGTCCAGTGACACTGGCGGGTGTTTCGGCCGCCTTCTAAAGCTCGCCGCTCACGGTCGGCTGGCAGGGCGCGCCTTCAAATGCCAAAGTGCAGGCCGGAGAACGAGTGGTTTCATAGTGGTCTCGTTTCAAGTGAATTGATAAGGTGTCCTTGGTTCTGACACATCCCCCATCATTATCCTGGGTCATTTGCCTAAAACATCTTTGAATGGGATTGTGGCTTCGCCCCGCTGGGACTTATGAACAAGGTCCCAGGTGAGGAACATCGAATCGAATCGAATCGCTCTTATCGCGATGGATGGCTAAGTCACTGATCCAGTGACCTTCACTCCTAGCTCTTGCCTGTTCGGCAACCTTTCAATTTGCTGTGCCGATTCAAAAAGTCAGAGCTGCCACAGTGAATGATCGTTTGTGCCTTAAGCGCTCTGGAGTCCTGGAGTGCCTGATTTTGGCCAGTCTTAGCTGAAAAACGTCTGTGTAACCGTGGCAGGCAGCGCCGGGTGGCCCGCATGCTCATGCCCAGCTGACCACATTGCCGCCGCACTACCAGGAGGCGCGCGGGGCCGCGGCCTGATCAACATGCGTGCCCCTTAACCCTCAAAATGTGAACATCTACTTGAGTGCCTTCTCAGCAGGCACTAATTAAATGGGGGGGGGGGGGGGGGTAGTTGGGCTGACAGGAAGTGCTCGGATCCGGCAAATTGTGCGTGCAGGTTCAGGAAAGCAAACTGGCAGACACCGAGTTGCTGCCTCAGAATTTGCATATGCTCTGTGTCAGGCATGACCTGTTCAGATTTGTTTGATGCTGTGAGAAAGCCGAGATGCCAAGATTGAGGTGCCCGTATTCTGGTGTGGCAAGCCCGGCACTGTTTGGCAACCAGTCAATTCCATGCACCACCCAAAAAGGGTCATTCAGCAGCTGGTGTGAGTTGTCTCGGAGCATGCAGGCCTTCTCTCCTGCCCTTCCTGGCTTCAATGAGAGCAAAAAGGACATTGTGTGTTTGTTTGTGTCTTTGTGTCTCAATTGTCAGCTAGGATGGAATCGCTTCGTGTCAAGCTGGCCCCCAAGTCAACTGGGCCTGTGCTGTGCTGGTTGCTGGGTTCCGAACCAATGACGTCGCCATGGATCGATATTGATGGTCATACTGAGAGAAGGGGGTGTGCCACCAACTCGTACTGATACTGGCAAAGGCCGCAATTTTCAGTTGCTCCTTGGCAGTTAGACCCAAGGCGATGTGTGCGCAGACATCGGGCTGCGGCTATTTTACCTTTTGGAGGCGCAGTATTTGCAGCGCAATGCACAGGATGTGTGCAGGCTTCAACATGTGTACATAGGTGTCCTTTTTGGTTGTTTTGGTAGAAAAATAGCTGGCCCTGGTTTACTTGGAATCATCTACCAGGGCCATTTGTTGCCCCTAAAAGGACACCTATGATGCTGTGCTCTGTGCTTCCGCTATACTGGAGCTCACAAAAAAGCCAGGGCGTCCGGGTTTTGCTCGCTGCATCCGCTGCTGGCATTTGCATCCCGGGCGCCCGAGGCAAGTCAGAGATTCGAACTTTGACGACATAGTCAAACACGGAAGACTGTTTTGGCGCGCTTCCCGTATAGTGAGCAGTGGCTGTGACATGAGGTACAATGCTTACAAGAATAGCACTGTGTCCACGATTGAATGGGGGCAGGGAATTTGATCGTAGCATGTGTTCTTTTTGGAGAAGAAGCTTGCCGTAAGTGGCAGATGCGATCACTGCCAGGCTGTAGGAGGTCCTGCAGTTTGCTTTGCCCGCTTCGAGGCGCCTGAGTTCAGACATGTGCGGCATGCCACCCCTCCATCACTGCAGACACAGAAAGCTTCGCAAACGAAACCCTCAGATGTCGCAAGTGAAGCTAGGGATGATGAGTATTGGTCGCCTGAATTGTAAGGCTACACTCCGCAGGTGCGAAAGTGTATGTTCTGCAAAGCTATGAATGTGTTTGTCAACATCGCACACCTTGCATTCAACGTGCCATGCACATCGCCTCTCAAGCATGAATGGCCCTGCGTTGCAAACCACCTGAGGCTCACATAGCATCCGTGGCGCATGGCTGAGCTTGTGTGACAGGTGCTAAACCAGTTTCAGATTGGGGCATGGCTGAGGACTTCGGACAGCTATCAGAGGCGCAGTTACAAAGCTTGCACGGTAGCGCTGCTCCCAGCTAGGGATATGCAGCCACTTGCTTGCGGGGAGTCAGCTTGGTTCCAGGGTAATGTGGGTTACTCATTAGAGGGCACCCCTTCAATCAAAGTGTGGGAGGAGTCATCCAAAAAGTCACTAAAGCAGTTCAGATTGAAGGTTTGGTTTGGTCTCCTTCCAGAAGTCTCCGAGTTAGTATGATTTAGCATTGTGTGTGTGTGTGTGTTTTCTCCCCCCCCTGGTTTTGGGAATAGCTGGTGTCAGTTGCCGCGGTGGTTATGCAGAAGTGTTTTAGAATTGGATGCGTATTGTCCTGGCTCACACCTTTTTCCTAGCATCCTTGAACCAATCACATTGTATAAGGCGCTGGTGCGTACCCTCTCGCAGAGTTGTTGGCTTGGCTGCTTCCACCAACAATGCATTAAATGGTGTTGTTGCTCCACTGCCTGTTCGGCGTTGCTACGGGTGTGGCATTGGTCTAGTATTGGTTTGAATGGCTTTGCGATTGGTTGGGTCATTTGCAGATGAGAGATATGTTTGGGCCACCGGCCAAGTGTCATTGATTTTCTTGGGAGACACGTTTGCGTGGGGGTGTAGAATGAGTGTAGAACATGCTACATGTTGTTGGTACCCTTTGCTCATCGATGCCGGAAATTAGATTCTGCCTCGAGTGTGCACCAAAGGTTTGCCGCATCTCCAGCCTCTCCTTTGGGAAGCTGATTTGCCAAGGTTTGCCAGAAACTTTGGCCGACGCCTTGAACGTGCCATTGTCCAAGGCTTGCCGCTTGATTCGATGGCCGGACACGGGCTGTGACGGAAGCTTCATAGGCTGAAATGCGTTCCCGATGGCCAATTGAGGCGTTTTCGTCAAGAGGAATATCAAACGAAAGGCTTCAAGTTTGCGGCTGAAGGCAATTTGGGGCAGGTCGCCACATGAGCTCCGCGGAGTCTCACCACGCCGCGCAATTGCCACTTCGACGAAGCTTGGCGGCCGTTTCCTGGCAGGTTCAGGACGTGGAAGGAAGAGCAGGCGCTGTCACCCTTCTGCCTGGAAGCCTGCTGGTGCAGGGCACGGCCGGGAGACCCAAAGCGTCCCGGCTCGATGATCCCGGCGCCCTCAGAGCGTAGCGAGGTGGTGATGCCGCCTGGAAAGGCCCATGCCTCGGGGCCTCGGGCGTTTCTCTTGGTTCCAAGTGGCCCACGTGCAGACGACCAAGGGTCAAAGTCCAGAGCCCGTAGCCCAGTGAACATCCCAATCCAACCACTAAAATAGGTTCTAAAATGGGTGGTGAATTCACCTACCCCAAAATGGTAGCATTGGTTTTGACCCACGGCCAGATGAGAGAGAGTGAGAGCTTTCAGGCTGTGGAAGAGGTTGAGGCACGAGTGGACCGCGGCAAAAATGTGGAGCTTCGGAAAGCTGCCCGGATCCCGGATCCCGGATCCTATGCTCCAAACGGGGGGATGCCCCTGTTTGGCTTGATGCGCGCTTGTGTGCGCGCAGCACACTATCAGTTGCAAACATGTCAGTGTTTTAGTGCGTTTCACAAGAAAGCCTAAATTGGTACCAAGGTGTCGAATGTGCTGCTCAAAGCAAACGTGCCGCAACTTGGCCACAAATTTCAGTGTGATGCCCTTGCCAATTCAGAATGACAGCAGCTTGCTACTGTGAAAGTAGAACTCTCGTTGTTTTAATGTGCAGTTTTCCCGCGCAGCGTGATCGTGAGATTGCGTCATGTGATATTGATTGATGGCTGTGAGGTACGTGGCGGACTCTGACGATTTTCAGGCACAGCAATGAGTCGCTGAGTTCTTCACACTAGACGGCATCTCCAAGGAAATGATGGCACCCTTGCAAGCCGCTTGTTTGCTGATGTCTCCTTCAGCGCATCAAACCTTGTGACATGCCTATGTTTGGTTTTTTGTTGCTTGCCCGCTAGGGCGGCTTTCCACTTCACATGGTCATCCAAGCCAACACCGACTGCTTTGTGGCTGGGAGCTGAGCGCTGTGACCCGCCATCAGACGCACAAAGCCTCACAGAAGCCCTTGGTCGAGCCAATAATATGTTTGCTTGTTTGCATGATGCATGTCTTGAGTCCGAAGCTCGTTGCGTCAGGCGCAGACTGAGTTCTCCTCAGCTGAGCAGGACACTGGGCTTTGGCGGGCCAATCGGTGGCGCTTCAGATCAAAGCTAAGCAAAAACAAACATGGCTATTCAAAGCTGGGTACCCCAAATGGAACCCTGGTAAGTGGAGCCATGGACCAAAACCTGCGGTCTGGTGGTTTGATTTTGAGCCACAGCCACATGGCCATGGGTCAAAAGCCCATACCCCCAGTGAACATCCCAATCCCCACTAAAACAGGTTCTAAAATGGTGGTGCACCTACCCCAAAATGGAATCCTATTGGTTTTGACCCACAGCCACAAGATCCCCATCTCCGCCTTCCTTTTCATTTCGGCAGGCAAAGATCTCTGCCAGCAGCGCTGCTGAGTGCCAGCAGCGCTGTGATAAGAACGACTGCGCCTTAAGTCTTGAGATCTGAGCCGTTTGCTCCAGCGCCTGCAGGCCCCTTCTGAGAGTTTTGTTGGTTTTGCTCGAGCTTCCCAGTTTATCCGTAGACTCGGATCCATCAGGTCTGGATTAGGTTCCGTCAGGCTTGCCAGTTCAATGCACGGAGCTCTCAGTGCCCTGCACTGCAGGCACCCAACTGCAGCGTCTTCAGCTTTTTCGCCGATGAGCATCAGTGCTACTTGACAGGCGACGTAGAGATTTCCACTTTTCTGCGTTATTGCACAACGCATGATGAACAGATAATTGGCTGGGTTGCCCTGAGTGGCTTTCAATGAGCGTATGTCTTTGGCCACAGTGCGGAGGCGGCAACTTTTCCGCCTTCCACAACGAGGCATCATCTCCATCAGAGCACGGACAGGACTTGGACAATGTGGCAGGCAGCGCTATCTGGCCCAGCGACATGTACCACCATCCCTTTTGCCAGCATCTTGGATGGGTTCTTCGGTTGGGAGACTCGCAGGGGTCCCTATATGTCCCTTTTTTGGGGCTTTGAACATCACCTTTTTGCCCCATGAAAGGTGAGCGTCCCTTTGTGGGGGTGATGTTTTAGGGCTGACTCGGGAGACTCTGAGGGAGCGGCTGCAGACCTTCCAGGCGAAGTACGAGGCCGGTGCGCGTGGTCGCAGCCCTGAGACCGCACCCTAGGCTTTGGCAATGGGACCATTAACCACCCAAAAGATGACTTTCACCACTAAATTGGAAAAGTTGTTTTCTTGCAGATCCTGGGCATCAGATCTTTTGTGCACCTTTCTGATTCAAGCTGACCAGGCAGACTGGTCGCTGAGTCTGAAGCTGCAATTGCCGGGCTTGCGCGATTGCAGCAACTGCTGTGCGAGCGGCGCGAAATGAGGGGCAGAGTCGCGTTGCATGGATTAAAATTCAAGCTTTGATCCAACAGCTAAAGCAGTTTGCCCAGCGTACTTTGTAAAGTTTTGTCCAAAAGCCATCCTGGAGTCTGTGCGCTTGGATGAGCAGCTATTGTTTTTGGTCGTAACCAAGGAATTGCAACCTGACGCCCCTTGTTTCAACTTGCTGGTGCTCAGCAGGGAGTGAGGTGCATTTCTATGGAATCGCCAGGCTGAGCTAGATCGGAATCACTGGGTCTCTCTGGCCTTGGCTGCGCTGGTCCTGGGGCTCTTGGCAGAGAGCCTCAGATCGCTTTCACTCCACCCGGTGCCAATTTGGGTGGGTTTGTTTTCCGGAGATCCCCCCAAAATTGTAGTCTTCCTTGCAAATTCCCTGGTAAAACCACAACAAATCGGCTTCCCCTCAAAAAAGAACATGTCACACCCATCCGGCAAACAGACGTGCTCCTTAGGCGCTGTGCCTCGCCCGGTGCTTGCGAGCGAAGCCGCAAGGCTGGTAGACCACGGGGTGGAGGGTTTGTTTTCCGACCTCAACTGGTCCTTTCTCAATCGTTTGTGGTACCAATGTTTAGAGAGGAAAAACTGGATTCCTACAAACAATCAGACAAGGAGATGAGTTTGCTTAGTAATCTTTGTGGCTTGACTTGGGTTAGTAGAGTATTTCGAGGTTGGCTATGGGGAGGTCAGCGTAGTTTATTCGCTTCCAAACAGAGACACCAGGGCTGAGGGCCGCACGGTGATGGACAAATGTGTGTAAATTTGTGTCTGTGTGTGTACGTGTTTCCTTCCCAATTGATTCCCCTGGCCTGGAAAAGAAATGTTAGGGGATTTGTTCACTACAGATCAATATAGATTAGAGTGCGTTAGGGCCGGTGAACCGCACAGGGAACTGGCTGTCCGGAGTTAAATCTAGTTTTCGTGCTTGTCAACTGCAACTTAGTAACTCGCAGGGGCGGGGTCGAGGTTGGACCGGGTCTGGGAAAATGAGATACATTGATGGACGGCAGCTTAATAGGGGGAAGGGTTGCTGTCCAGCATGAAATAGGATGAACTAGACAATTCTACTGACTGAAAACCGAGGCATGCATCATTCCTGCTGCTTTACCCTTGGATTGCCTTTCGCGCGGCAGGAAAGAAGCTGGCAGCTAAGTGGCACGAAGAGGCAAGATATGAGGACGTGTGACGAAGCGTGGAGTTGTTTGCTTCTCTGACTTTGCGAGGCGCTCTACTTGCCGATTTCCAAGGAGGAGGAAGAAGAGGCCCGCCATGGCGTTTCCCCAT
The DNA here is from genome assembly GCA_963377175.1 of Effrenium voratum. NCBI lineage: Eukaryota > Dinophyceae > Suessiales > Symbiodiniaceae > Effrenium > Effrenium voratum. The sequence goes on along the minus strand of CAUJNA010003645.1, from coordinate 268,664 downwards.
TCAACCCAATGCGCTTTTGGTATTTTCTGTGGTTTGAATCTACTTGCGTCATCTTTGACAGACTAGTTCTTCATGGGGGAATTGATGCAGTCAGAAAGGCGAGAGAGGTGAGGAGCAGACCCGGCGTCACAGGCTGAAGCCTTAAACGCAGAAGGGCATGGCCATCATGCTGAACCACTTTATGTTTGAGCAAAAGGCAGATGGATATGAGTGTTAGTAGAAAACCACCTCAAAGTTGGTGGACATGAATCCCAACTGTGCAATGGAGAGATGAGCGGATGTATGGATTTATCCCACGGCGCATGAATTCTTATCCAAGGTTCGAGCTACGATTGGAGGAAGCTGCCGCCTTCCGCGCCCCAGGAGGCCTTGGGCTGCCCAATTCGTGGTGAATGGCTTGATCCCATGGATGAGCCGAGAAATGTGAAAGCTTTGGGTTCTGCTTTGGCTGAGAAATAGGTCTGTCTTTTTTTGAGGGCACCCCTTCTGTGCGGTTTGACAGGGACCCCAAATGAAAAACCCACCTTTTGGGGGAGGGGGTCCCCTGAAAATATGGACACACCAACCAAACTTGTCCAACGGCAACCCGCAGCCTCGGAGGCCTTTGCCTTTCATGGCCCCGACGTGCTGTCCTGGAGGCAGAACGCCTGAGGGCCGGCGCCTCAGGCCGAGAGCGCCTTGAGCGTACCTTGCCCGCATGCCTTGGAGACTGAGACCAATAGACCATGATGGTTTCAGTCTCACAAACCATGAACTCACAAACCATGAGTTCACAAGACTGAGACCATGAGTTCACCGCATCCTTTGGTTTAGAGAATCATGCAGGACTGCTGGCAACCTTGACTGCTTCGGAAGAAACAGCATCCCACTGTTGGAGTGAGCCAGGCCCTGGAAAAGCACCCGGTGATGGTCGCATCCGTCGATTTGTTGTGCGGCACGTGCATTCTGCGCGTTCGTGGCGTGACTGAGCTCGGGCTCACCAGCGCACACAAGGTGTACAGTTCACCAGTTGCTTGGCGAGCAAAAGACTCCAAGCTTGGGAAGCGATGCTGTCGGCTGCGACAGCGTGTTGCAAATGTTCAGCAAGAGCTAAACCGGCGCGCCAGAGTGCAGTCAAGCCCTGCCGTTGATCGAGCATCCCCGTGCGTTCTGTGCATGTCATGTTATTTGTCGGCGCAAGTCTCAGACTCAGGCCCTTTTGGAGCATTGACAATCCCTTGGATCACCAAAGACAAATCAGGTGGCCAAGTTGTTAGACATGCAGATGGGACTTTCAGACTATCGGATGCATTGGGCATCGTGTAAGCATACATTGTTATCATTCGATTAGGTGTGCTGCCTTCATTTTGGACCTAGATACTCTGCTGAGCAATGAGCACAAGAGTGGCCGGCAAGAACTAGGACAGGGCCTCTACTTGCCAGTTTGTTGCATTGGACGACTTTCAGCGCAAACGCCAGGCAAGCGCCAAGTTCAATGTCAGGCCTTCAATGACTTGCCAGAAGTTGGATGGACAGATCCATGTGGTTGCGGGTGGCATGCGTACCAACTGTGCCGCAACTCGCCATGTGGCAGTCGCCAGATCGCTGTAGAGTTTGCCTGATGTTTGTACGCGAATTCTAGGCCTATATGCTCATGTGTGTGGTTCTTGGGTGGTTTATCCATGACTTCCATGAGTCAAATGCTGACATATTTGAGTTGCTGCCTGAATTTGTTGCGCTGCAGTTCGTGATGCCTGGGGTCTCAGCATCGAGCAAGAGGATGCACTCCTGTCGGTGCTGAGGGTGCCACTCTCAGCTGTGCCGTCGGCCATCGCATACAACCACGTGATGTATGTGTAATGATGTGTATGTAGCTATATGGGTGTGTCAGGGTGGTTTCCTTGGGGTTTCGTTCAAAACCATCCTAAAAAGAGTACCCTGAAAAAGAGACGCACCCACGTGTATGCAGGTATATATTTTGCACATGTCCGTATCAGTGGAGACATGGGCGTGATCATTCCCCACAAAAACACGTTACAGCTGATCGAGGGATGACGAGCGTCGCATGCTGTTCTTGCAGCTGGGGAGTCAGGTGGCAGCAGATGGCGAGTTGGCCCTAGAACAGGCACGGGCATGGACCTCACCCTGTGGCCCTTGCTGAGTACTGCAGATTTTACCAATCAGTCAGAACAAGCATGTGCCAGTGACTGTAGTTGGTCATTGTGTTTATCGCCAATGCTGCCAGGTCTCCGCTTCTTCTTTGTAGTTGCATTAGCGGGGCTATGGTCAGACTGCAAGCTTGTTCAAGTACTTGTGTTTGTCGAACTCACGCTGGCACTTGAAGTCGGCACTGAAAATGCTTGATTTATTTAGCCTGCATGGCGGGGTGCTTTGTCACTGTGCATTGGCAGAGGATAACTTTTGCTTTGCTGCTTTTGAAGCAGCGCCAAAGGACCCTTGGTTTTACTCACAGCCTCGCAGCACATGGCACATTTGCATTGCCACCTGCAGCTCGTAGGCTGCAATGTTTGTTTTCCGGGAAGCCGTGAAGTTGTGCTGATCTTTAGCAGGCACGCTGCCGTTTGTGTGAAGTGCGGGAGTTTGACCCCAACGACTTCTTCAGGACTTGTGCTTTTGGTACGCCGAGCCTCGAGCTATTCGTCAGAACTGGATAGGAAATGCCCACTTTCCCGATGTCGCAGGAGTCTATTCGGCAACTGGTCTTCCACACAGCAGGCGGCTTTTGAGAGTTGTCATCACATTCCATGGGTCGCTGGCTATTTCTAGATGGGCTACCTGCGCCCGTGTTTCTTTTGGATAGCTGGTGTGTGTGTGTGTGACTCGCCCTTCCCTCTCAAGGATGCTTTGGACGAGTTTGATGGACATGTTCTTTCTGGGAAGCCTGTGATTAAGCAGCGCCAGGGATGGGTCAGCGTGCACGATGTCTATGGCTGGCTCGGCCGGCAGCCTCACAGCGTTGCGGGAATCCTTCTCGAGGAGGCCAGCGTGCTTGAAGGTCGGCACTGCAGTTTATTCGCTTCTGAAAGGAAACCTGCCGAGCGCGACAGCAGCCAGTTGCTCTTGAGACTTCATTCGCATGTGAAGACAATGAAACAGACACACTCTTCATGACCTGCGTGCGTGCATTGCATCGTGCCAGATGGGGTCATCAGCTCAACGTACATGAACATGCTACGGCTCATGTCCATTTTTGCAGGTGGCCGCTGTCCTGTCGCCCTACCTGAACACTCATGGGGAATTACGCCGCATCCTAAGAATTGCAACTCACGCAGGGTCGATTGATTCGTTGCGCAGGCTATGACGGCTTCCTCCGGTTTGTGCTGCCCCACGACCCCTCCTACTCTTGGCTTAAGGACTCGGGAAAGCCGAGGGACTTGGGCCACGTGAAGGCTTGTGTCAAAGGAGGCTGCGTTGCTGCGGAGCGGCTGTCGAGCTGGACCAGGCCGGTGATGAGGGGCCTAAGTCCAACTTTGGTGTTAGGTTAGGGGATGGATGTCCCACCAATGGTATAGGCACTGGCTTTTGTTGCCATTTCAGGCAAGGCGGGAAGCGCAGTTGTCGAGAACAGAATCCTCGCTCCATTGTCATTCAAGCTGGCATGTCTCATTGTTGCTGCAATTGAGGCGACGACTGACATCAAAATTGAAGATGGAAACACATGTTAGCGTAAACGATGCCTTCGGCTACTGCAGACGACAACCACCAAATGACCGTGCTAAAACAAGAGAAGACAAGATGGCGAAGACAAACACGCCATTCGAAATACGTGGCAACTCAAGCGCCACAGCAGAGTAGGCACTTTCAGGATGGCGGAACGCGGTTGCAGGATTGTGGATGTCATAGTGACTTGGTGCTTCAATTTAGGACATGCCTTCCAGTATTCGGACATGGCTGCGTCGCGTGCCAGGCAGCAGCAGCCTGTTGCCGAGCGAAGTGTGTCACAGGCTTGGTGCGTTTGCAATAGTTTGGGCACAGGTCAGTAGATCTCGATTCGTTTACAGATTCGCCAATTCTAAGATCAGTCAAAAAGGAAGTTGCCAGCTTGCGGCATATACTCAACATGTGTTTGTTTTTAAGACACCCACAGAACGTGGAAACAACAAATAAGCAAGCGCAGGTCCACGAAACACGAACCCCGGTGACTTCCTCCAGGTTTTGCCGCATAGTGGAGGGCGAGCGTGACCTACTGGCACGTTGGGGGCCCCTGGCGCGAGGGTTCTGGAGACAAACTTCCATCGGAAGGGCAGAATCAAACGAGAGGAACAGAATGGTCGATTGTGTCCCACTTAGCCAGTTGCCAGACCTTGATCAATGTAAAAAAAGTATGACCTTGTGGTCTGGTCTTATGCACAATCCATCACGAATCCGTTTAAATCCATCATACATCCGTTAAATTCACTCGCAAATCCTAAATCTGGTTACATCCGTCACGAATCCGATTAAACCCAAGAGTACATCCATTTGAGTCCATCACAAATCCGGTTACACGCGCGGGCGTGCAACTCTTATCGGGTTTCGCACGCTGCAGGCAAGTTGCCCGAGGCTTTTTTGAGGGCGGGAATACCCATGCGAGCCTATTTGTGACGGGCGCGGGTGGATGAGCAAAGACCCGTTGTACACGTCCAAGAACGCGGTTCTTCGGGCCTTGTGCTACATCCGCAGTGGCGGGCTTGACAACAAATTGGAGCCCAAGCTACAAGCATTGCTTGTGACGGCAGGTTGCGTTGCTGTGAGGTCTTAGTCGGCAGGATTGGAAGTCAAACCTTGGCTCGTGGACTCACGGCTGATTGAAGGAAGCTCTAGCGCGCGTTCTCCGGGCTATCCGCATGACTTGCAACGGCGGTGGCCAACAGACCCGAGAGCTTCGCTTTGGGTTCCGGGGGGCTTGCGTGTACTTCCTGTCCGTGACTTCGGCGGCCCATCCGTAAGCAATGCCCATCCGTACACAGCCGAACATGGCCCGTGAACTGGCGGAGAGGGCCACGCGCCTTGGCCTTGCTCTCGCAAGCGGCGCTGGAGCGAGGCCGCTTTCTCGACGCGATTCCTCCCTTTTCTCGACGCGCTTTCTCGACGCGATTTCTCGACGCTTTCTCGACGCTACGAGTTTGGCAGCTGTGGCGCTGGAGCCGCAGAGCAGTTCAAACATATATCACAAATCCGTCTAAATCCATACCAGTAATCCCATGACAAATCCGACTAAACCAATGTCTAGGTCCATTTAGATCCATCACGAATCCGATTTTTGAATCAGAGTCGATCAGAAATCCGGTTAACTCCACCACAAGTCGGATTGAATCCAAATTCAAACTCCATTAAACCATCACAAATCCGGTCACAAATACGATATCCATCACAAAATCCGGTCAAACCCATCCCAAGTCCGATTAAATCAACATGTTAAGCCATTTAATCCGTCACACGTCCGCTTACACCCATCACAAATCCGCTTACATCATCACAAACCCGTGCAAATCCGTATCTTTTCCAACTTGAATCCATTACAACTCCATTTAAGTCCACCACAGAGTAAGTCCATATTCAAGCCCATTTGAATCCATAGCACTGATCCTTCTAAATCGATCACAAGTTCATCACAACTCCGTTTAAGTCATTTAAATCCACTACAAATCCGTAGTCCTTTGGGCTGAAGCCTTTTCGTCAGCTCAAACAGACGGCGCTCCCATGCACAGCAGGGCTCAAAGGATCGAGCTGGCCTGTACGCAGGACGGCTGGACAGGCGGATCCAGTTCCGGGGTCTCAGTGTCACAGTCGACCCGGGCAGAGCTCAGAGCTCCCGGTCCATCGGCTGGCTGCGAAGGCCAGGGAGATCTGGCGAAGCCGGCACACGGTTGGTCTTCTGGCTGCACAGATGACGGGCCGTTAATATCACCTTTGGCAGAGTCTCACTGCATGCTGTATTTCACGGCGTGACGAAGTCCATTTCTTGGCTCACAGGCTTGTGGCCCTCCACCGCTCTTGTTCTTGCCTCGCTGGGTTACGGGCTTGTGGATGCCGTTACAAATCTACTCCAAACCATCCAAACCTGTGTGTTTAAATTCCATTTAAAACCACTACAAATCCATAGTATAAACCCGATTATCCGTAAAAAGACCATGCAGATCCATGCAGAAACCCGGTTGGTGTCATTACACATGTGCTCCGAGCCCATCTACGTCCAGTTTTTGTTACAAACAAAAGAACGCTTTACCGCTAGAAACCCACACCAACAATTTACATTCGGGTTAGCCACCATGTAAATCCATCCAGATTTTAGATGCACGCGGCTGTGGGTCAAAAATAGGTACCCCAAAATGGTAGCCTGGTAAATGGAAGCACTGACTAAAACCTGTGTTCCCCTGGAGGTTTAATTTTGACCCGTACCCACATGGGCGAGTGGGGCTGAAGCACATGTTGCTTCCCAGAATGAAAACCCAGAGCCGGCCATCGCAAAGCTTCGTTTTAACGTCCGGTCCGGTTGGATCCTTTGGGCTTCGTTTTGATCCGACGATCCGAGGGCTGGGAGTGCAGAGACGGCGCCTGGCGGAGCTGCAGCCGCAGCGCCGGGCGCTGGCCCGGCGCCCGGGTCTTTGGATGGCGGGGGTGCTCCGTGGGGCCCGTGGGTTAATTTAAAGGAAATAAGAAAACGGAGGGATGGGGGGGGGGGGTTGGGGTTTGGGGTTTTGGGGGGGGGTTGGTCGGTTTGGGAGGATTGGGCGGGGGGAGGGGGGGAAGGGGGGGGTTTGGGTGTGTTTTGGGGGGTTTGGGGGATTGGGCGGGGGGGAGGGGGCAACAAAAACCGTGCTTGTGGTTTTTGAACGGGGGTTTGGGGGGAGCGGCGCTCTTAAACAGCTAAAAAGGGCGGTGTAAAGAAAAAGTGTTGGATTGTGAGCTTTTTCGCATCCCTTTTGAGCAATCTCAAGAGGGGTATCGGGGTACTTGTTTGCTTCTCGTTCCAAGAGTGGGAAGCCAACGAAAAACAAAACATGTTGAGGGTGTCCCCGAATTTATTGGTCCAAGTGTGGCTTGATGTCAAAAGGACCCAAAAGCCCGACCCACCTGATGTATTACGAGCCTGATATGGTTTGGCTCCAAGTGTGCAATTCAATTCTTTTGCCAGCAGGTTGCTCTCAGGTTCCATGTTATAGGTCCAAATTAGTTCCTTTTGATTATGCCATCGTACTGGTAGGGCTGCAGGGCATACTTTGCGACGGAGAAGTGCCGGCAGAGAGCTTGGGCTCAGGTGGCCATGCTGTCAGCTCCGGGAGGTCCCCGCCATGCCCTGGTAGATCGCTTAAAGGCGCGGGCCTTTTTGGGTCCTGGAAATGCCCAGAGACATTTTTGGAGTTTGCTGGGAGGTGAATGTTTTTTGGGTTCAAGTCCTAGGCAGTTCCAAAGGGGCAAGCGCAGTTCAACAAGAGCGAGAGTACTCCCTTTTTGGGCTGGGTTCATTTGTCGGAAACTATGGATGGCACCCTTCCACTATTGGGTCAGCAAAACAAGCAAAGCTTGCTTGCGCCCGTCTGTGCAGCTGGTGGGGCGGCATCCATTCCTTTTTGGAGGTAGAGGTTGCTAAGAGCAGCGGCTTGACAAACGCGCAAAACATAGCAAACATATTATTGATTGGAGTGGCCACTGCTCCAATTCACTGGCACAGCGGAATGATTGCGTTTTCGATTCGCAGGCAGATACAGAGGGCCGCTACAGTACTCTAACAATTGTAGCTCCTATGGATGTCATGTTTGATCTGACACCTCTTAATGCTTGGGGTGGACATCCAAGCCATGTCCAACACAAAGCAAGCCGAGAGACACTTGGACGACATGAACATGTCAATTCAGTGCCAAACTTAAGGGACTTTGGTAGGATTGTCATGTCCTGACAGGTGCTAGATGATCTTCACTGCGAAGCTTTGCTACGCCGTGTGGGTGGCGCAGGCGTTGCCGCAGAGGTGCGGGGCACGGTGCTGATAGATTTGCTGACTTGACAACATCAATATGAAATGATGTGACCAGGGACCATCGAAGAAAAAATAAAAAAAAAAAAACTGGCAAGCAGAGGGACGACCCAATTCTCCTCTTCCACTTGTTGGATCGAGGAAAACTTTACATGATTCGTGCATATTCATAGAGGATCCCTAGATCCCGGGCCTTGGATTGATTGAAGTTGGTTTGCCAACCGAAGCCTGAAGGGCGTTGGGTCCTCTTGCAGATTTGATGACAGTATTGATTGCTGGAGTCCAGGACTGAAGGCTTTGCCACGTGAGTCAAACTCGGTGTCGTGGTTTCTGACTTGGTCTAAGCGATGCTTTTAGGAGTGAAATTGAGATGGCCGCGCTACGGTCCAAGTACATGTGGTGTGGAGTGACGTCACGGAATGCATTCTTTGCACCCAAGCAGGATATCGTTGACTTTGTGCTGCAACCACATCCAGGCGGACGGCAGCCGAGAGGTATGTGTTGCATGGTGTCGCTTGTTCAGGATGGATCCGTGGAAGTCCAGAGATGCGGGCATTTCAGTCTGCCAGGTCAGAAGGTGCGCGTGATGCTTTGAGTCCGCTGCAAAAGCCACTTGAGTCAAGAAGCATGACATGGGTGTGGGTTAAACATTGGTACCAAAGATGATGAATGGAAACCAGGGCGAAAATCTGCGGTCCCTGGTGGTATGATTTTGGCCCATACCCACATATCACTCTAGAATGAAAGAGCAGATTCGCCCTTGAGGCGCCAGGCCACCTCTTGACAGTCCACGGAGTTCCCCACGCAGTGCCAGGCACTGGTCGGTCAATCGCACGGAACTTGGTGGTTCCAGCGTGTTCTGAGGAGCGTGGGCCTGGCCAGCCATGCGGCGGCAGCAGCCAGACAGGCAGCGCCGGTACGGTACGTAGCAGGTTAAATGCAATGCGATTATCATGCGTCGTTGTTCAACTATTGCATGCCAAGAGGGCAAGAAGAGGGCAAGAGTTCGTCAGAGGACATTCACGCTCAAGTGTTAGCAGGCTAACACACATGCCCAGGTGGCAGCAGAGGCCAACCGAGGCTGGGCTCCAGAGTCGCAAACACGATGCAAGTTGTCTCAAGTGCGCACCAATGTCATTGGCAACACCCGTGGTTGTGTGACCTCCTCGATGGGTCAGGGTCGCCGAGACAACACAGCCCATGGCGCACAGGAAAGGGTGACCGGGCGAAAAACAGGTGAGGGGCGTCGGCGGAGGCTATGTAGTTGAAAGTGGGCGACACAGTTTGCAAATCGTCCTGTGCTCATTTGTGTCCCATTCGCGGAGTATCATTCGGTTTGGTAAACCAAACGCACCAGTCACAGAACTCAGCATGGCTCGTTCATTCCAGGACCAGGTGGTGCTGGAGGTCCTGGTGCTCCTCTTGAGCCACCGTACTGGCAGTCGAGGGAGTGGCCCAGGCCTGGCTTCGGGCAGGAAGGGCTGGCGCTGGAAGGGCTGTTGGGTGTGTCGATGAGCTGCATCTTATGGCAGGGAGACGAATGGCAGAAGCAGGAGCTCATCCAAAAGCGACCATGCTTTCGAATATCTCGTCTCAGTCTGGTTTCGCCATGACTTCCGAAGGAGCTATGCTGGTATTCAGGATCATGGCCGAAGGCCGGTCTCTGACTTGGTGTTGCCTGCCCATCAGCCGCTCGGCTCGCAAAAGGGAGAAGCATAGCTTTTCTTGGCCTTGCACGGGAAGTCAACATAAACCCGTCTGTTGGGCGGATATGAGTGTGTGGTTTTCAGGCAAATTACTCGTTTTTGTTGGTTAAAGGGAAACCAAAATGAACAAAGCACCATTTTGGGTGGGTCCCCTAAAAAAGACACCCCAATCCTGAATCTTGAAGTATGCTAGGATCTCGCCGCCACCGCCACCTTTGATGGCCGGCGCCTTTGAGTTGCCGGGGACGGCGAACAAGCGCATCTTGGCGTCAGGAGCCAGCGAGGCCGACCGGCCTGTATCAGCCATCGAAGGCTGGGGAGACGGCACGCCCTTGACTGGAAAAAACTCTGGTCCCGGTCGAAGAAATTGGGTGAAGGTCCCTTTGACATGCGATCGGGTCCGCATGCTCGTATCAAGGTGGTGGCTTCACCCCACAGTGTCAGGTGGCTGCCTTAGCACTTCGTTCAACGCCACGGCGAGTTTGATTTGAGGTGCCAAGGGGTGGTGCTTGGGTGGTCGCTTTTCGCGAGGCCAACTTATGAAGCAGCCCCTGTGGGCTTTGGGGGAATGGTGTCAGCAGCTCAGCAGCTCATTGGTTACATCAGGCTGCCGGCACGTCAAGCCGGCTTGCACATGTAGCGCATGTCCTGAACATACTGGCGGGAGGATTGGCACGAGGGGCGCATGGAACCGAATGAGCACACTTTAGCTGCGATTTCCCGTGTTCTTTTGGTTGTCTTCTGAGGTCAGCCTTCCCATCTGCAGGTCCCCGGCCGCAAGATCCTGTGCCTCGACAGCAAAACACAATTCGTGGCTGGTGCTGGGGCTAGACATGATGAATAGCGTTCCACTTTGTTGCCCGAACACTTACGCGAGGTTGCGGGAGCAGACATGGAAGTTTCAGCCCAGGAAGTGCATGAATGTCATAGTTGATGCCCCACTCGGCAAAACTTTTCGCATGTTCACTCAGAGCGGACAGTCCAACTGCTGCCTCATTATTGTTGGATAGGGTTTATGTGGTGGGTAAAAAGCAACTCTCGACACAAAGCTTTCAACAATCAATTGAAGCTTGACGCACCAACGCACCCTTGAGGTCAAACGCGTGGGTGTTGTATCCTAATTTGTGGCTGGTGCAGCATGTGTGCATTGTGTGTGAGTGTCAGTCATGTGTGTATGTGTGTGTTCGTGCATCCTTTGTGCGTGTACGGTTGTTTATGCGTGTGAGAGTGTGAAAAGTGTATGTGTGTTGTGTGTGTGTTGTGTGTGTGTTGTGTGTGTGTGTTGTGCGTGTTGTGCCTTTGCGCGTGCGTGTGCGCGCGTGCGCGCGTGTTTGTGCGTCTGTGTGTGTGTGTGTCTCTGTGTGTCTGTGTGTGTCTTTGTGTGTCTCTGTGTGTCTCTGTGTGTGTCTCTGTGTGTGTTTGTTTGTGTGTGTATGTCTCTCTGCGTATGTCCTGTGTGTCTCTGTGCGTGTTTGTGTTGCTTGTGTTGTTTTGTTTTTTCTGTGTGTGCTTGTGTTTGTGTTTGTGTGTGTGTGTGTGCGTGCGTGTTTGTCTTTTCTCTCTCTTTCTATGGTGCTTGTTTGTGTGTGTGAGTGTGTTCATTTGTGCATGTTTGTGTGGTGGTGTGTGTTTGCATCTCTTGTGTGAGTGTCGATGTGTCCATTGCATGATGAGCAGGATAGCTCATGCATGATGGGCTGTTGGGTGGGATTGCGTCATGCGGCAAGACCAAGTCTTGGCCCTACATGTACTAGCAGTAGTAGTAGCAGCACCAGCAGTAGTATAGTAGTAGTAGTAGTAGTAGTAGTAGTAGTAGTAGTAGTAGTAGTAGTAGTAACAGTAGTAGCAGTAGTAGTAGTAGTAGGAGTAGTAGTAGTAGTAGTGGTAGTAGTAGTAATATTAGTGCAGTAGTACTAGTACTACTAGTAGCATTAGTACTACTAACACTACTAGGAGTAGTGGGTGTTCGTGCTTTGTGTGTTGTTTGGCTCGCCAAAGTCGGAGGCTTGCCTTGATGATTCCCCTGCCAGGGGGCGCCTGGGCCTGCCGAGAGGTCGTCTCCCGGTGCGCCCCTCCCAAGCCAAGGGCCCGATCGCTTGAGATAAGCCTGCGGCATCCTTATGCCTTTCTGATTTTGAACTCAACCAACAAGACGTCAGCCATTTGGAGACTTTGTGAGGCTCCTGATTTGACCCCCTTCCGGCGGATATCAACGTCGACAAAGCCCAACATTTGCGGACAAAAATGGATTGCTGGCTCACAGGAATCAACATACAGAGATTTGTGATGCCTCAATGTGACGACATCCATTGCAGAATGAGCAAGCATTCACATACAGATATCAAACGCTTGAACCGTCGCAAGCATTCCCTAATCATGTCAGGCACGACTGAGTCTTTTGTTGATTTTTTTGCCTTCAGCACGACATGGGATCTTGCAAGGCAGCTGTCACTGCCGCTTCCGTCGCAGAAAATCCTTTGCACTTAATTTCGTGGAATGTGGCTGGCTTTGCCGGGACCGCCCAATGACGTGTGGGTGTGTCTTTTTTGGAGTTGGTACCTCTTTCTTAGTGGTATTTGAAGGGAAACCGAAAGGCGACCCACATTCTTGGGTCCCTTAAAACAGGAAGCACCCGTGGGTTGGGAAGGATGACTTGCCAAAGCTGAGCCCGGGGAGGACACACGAACTGATCAAGTCCCACTATGGCTCGCTGGATGCCTTTCTGCTGCGACATCGCGCGGATGTTTTCTGTGTGCAGGAGACCAAGATCAAAGCATCGCTGCTGAGGAATCCGACGGAGTGCAAGAAGTTTGGGGCCCTCACGGAGGACAGACCAGCATAGGGGTCTGCGCCGCAGGTTCACTACCACTGACTCACCTTAGGCGCAGAGATAAACAAGTGTGGAACAGATAGCTCACTGTTCTGTGCTCGAAGTTCCTGCCAAAGTCAGAGATGTTGGATTTCTAGAAGTCTCTCCAGGAGTACGAGAGCTTCTGGGCCGAGGCGAGCAACGGCTTCAACGGGGTGGCCTGCTGGGTGCGGAAGGGTCTCAGTGCCAAGGCCACGCAGAAGGTGCTGCAGGACCCACTGGACGAGGAGGGCCGATGCTTGTTGCTGGACCTGGGCACACTGGTGGTGTTCAACGTCTACGCCCCGCATGCCTTTTGGAAAGAATTCCTCCCGAAAGAGAGAGACCGAATTAAGTAATCCAAGCTAATCCAAATCCAGAACCCAGCCAAACCCAATCACACACCTGCTCTTAGACACGCCGGAACCACCCCACATCAAACCATCCAACCTAACGTCCACCCCAAACGCAACCCTGGCTTGAAGCTGCCTGGACAACGGAGCCAAAGCCAAACGCACTTGCAATCCAGGCTGCGTATGCAACCGTCACGCCTACCAAAACCAAGACTTGAAGCTCAAGAAAGGCCATTTGACATCCCGTCACGCAGTGTTGGCAGTTTGCCTCACATCCGCTCTTGAAGAATGATAGCCTAGTCTCAAAATTATTGGCCTTCTTGTAGATGCCCCTTGATGCAGTGTCGTTTATGGTTTTACAGCAGTTCCAGTGTTGCTTGTCTAGCATGCCGTAGAGTGGCCTAGGGAAAATCCAGCCCCCTTGAGTTTAAGATTCGGGCCCCCCGCCCTTCAAGTGGTTGAAATGCTGCGTCCCTCTCTAGGGTGCGGTGGGGCATGAAGCCGGGAAATACAGTATACATTGACATATGTATACATACGTACTTACGTACATGCATACATACACACACACATGCATACATACACACACATGCATGCATGCATACATACATACATGCATACAGACACACCCACACACACACACCCACCCACCCACCCACGCACGCACACACACACACACAGACACACACAGACACACACACACAGACACACACAGACACACACACACACACACACACACAGACACACACACACACACACACCCAGACACACCCAGACACACCCAGACACACACAGACACACACAGACACACACAGACACACACAGACACACACGGACACACACAGACACACACAGACACACACACAGACACACACAGACACACACAGACACACACAGACACACACAGACACACACACACACACACCCAGACACACCCACACACACACACACCCAGACACACACAGACACACACACAGACACACACACACACACACACACCCAGACACACCCACACACACACACACACCCAGACACACCCAGACACACACAGACACACCCAGACACACCCAGACACACACAGACACCCACACACACACACACACACCCACACACACACATACATACACGTGATATACAACTCTAAATCCTTGATTTGCATGTGCAGAGACACGAGACGGGCATATTTGCTGTGACTATGTGCAGCACACACATGCGCGAAAGCGCACATAGGAGCAGCGTGCTGCCCCAGGTTCACAGCTCCTCGCCCGACGTAGTCGCGGCAGCAGCCAAGAAGCTGCGCTTCTTGGAGCTTCTGCGGAAGAGGGCGGAGGAGAGGTGCCATCGCAGTCGGTTTCTCCGTTTGCAAAAGGTCCCTCGTAGCCGGTCCCTGGTTTGCAGACTTTCCTTGTCACTCGGTTGGAAACCTTCGAACTGGCCAAGCGGGAAGACGAAATGACTGGTAGCGGCAAAGTCGGGATCCCTCCCCCGCCAATCCCTGTGGGTAAAGGGTGGTAAGGGGACACGTGACCAAAGCTGTTTTGCTTGTGTTTCCATACACATGCCTCCCTGTTTGTGAACATCCATCCGGTTCTGACATCATCTCAATCGGAACCACAAGGGATTCACGGAGGAGATGCGGCAGCTGGGGAAGATGGTGGTGGTTTGCGGGGATTTGAACCTCACCTACCGCACCCAAGACGTGAAGGCGCAGGCCCTCTGGGTGAAGGTAGAGGAGGGCTTCATCTCTGGCAACCGGGACTGGCCCATCGAGGACAGGGCTTCATGTGTTGCCTACAAGGACTTGAACCTTGGTCAAATCATCGTGGCATGCGTTGCGTACATGTGAGGCTCATGACCCACGCGTGAAGTGTTTTTGCCTGCTACTTGAAGACTTGTGCCAGCCTGAGGAGACCAATCCATCCGTGGTGACGGCTGGCTCGGGTGCTTGGATCAGAGTCTCCGAGGCCGTGAAAGCGCTGCCGTCCGAGGTGACGGTCACGGCGGAGCAAGCCAAGGCATTGCTCTTGGAGCCGCTGAAGCGCGGGCAGATCCTCAAACGCCTTGCCAAGGAGAGCAAGAAGGAGAATCGCGAGAGATGGGAGAAGAAGGACACATCTGTGACATTGTGGGCAGGCGAGTCCAATACTCCGCTTCAAGTCCTGGAAGGCCGGAGCAGCTGAGTCCGTTTAGCGTACAGCTCTATACTTCACGAGCACATGCCGGTTTTGGCAGGCTGTTCTTAATATCACAACCAATGTGTGCCTTCAAAGGATCTGAATTCTGTTGAACTAGCTTTGGCTGGCCAAACGTCTCGTCATTGTGTTTGGCAATCAGCTGCCCAGTAGACTTGGAATGTGAGACTGGTGCGTAATCCGTGATGTGCGGACTTCACGCAAGAGCCCTGAGTAAAGCATGGTCATCGTGGCCTCGAAACAAATCCCCGCCTATCTCTGCTTCTCCAAGGCCTGAGCGCTGAAGAGGAGGTGCTACTGCAGTTTGGGGTTCAGGAGGTGGAGCTGGCTGTTGCTGGGCAGCCGCCGCACATGGTGAGGCTCAGCCGGAAAGAGCTTCACGCAAAGGTTCTTGTGGCTCGGGTTGCGTGGCTAGAGCTTGACCTTGTTGTGGGCCGGTCTCGTGATGTGGTGCGTTGTGTTGTTGGTGTTTGGTTGTGATGTTTGCTGTTTGTGCAACTTGATTCTGTGGTGTTTGGACTGCCTTTGGCGTTCCTTCTGCGATGTTGGAAGTGAAGGAGCCCACCGGAGTTGCAAAAAGTAAAACCGGTTTGAGTGGAGGCAGGGTCAAGAGGCCAGCAACTACATGGCAGTGTTTTTGTTGAGGGGTCTGTAACAGGGCCCCGATTTGTTTTTTCTTCCTAAGTTTGGCGCGGCCGTTTTGCTGCGTGGTGCTGGGGTTTTGGCTCGGCCGGTCTGTCCCAGTCAGTCGGTCGCCCCGGTCGGTCGGTCGGCCGGTCGGTCTCTCAGTCGGTCGGTCGCCCCGGTCGGTCGGTCGGTCGGTTGGTCGGTCGGTCGGTGGATTGGTCGGTAGGTCAGTCGGTCCCTAAGCCAACCCTAAACCAGCCCTAAACCACCCTATACCCTAAACCAACCCTAAGCCAGCCCTACCGCCCTAAACCAACCCCAAACCAACCCTAAACCAACCCTACACCAACCCTAAACCAACCCTAAGCCAACCCTAAACCAACCCTAAACCAACCCTAAACCAACCCTAAACCAACCCTAAACCAACCCTAAGCCAACCCTAAGCCAGCCCTACCGCCCCAAACCAACCCCAAACCAACCCTAAACCAGCCCCAAGCAACCCTAAGCCAAGCCTAAACCAGCCCTAAACCACCCTAAGCCAAGCCTAAACCAGCCCTAAACCAACCCCAAACCAACCCTAAACCAGCCCCAGACAAACCTTAGCCAAGCCTAAACCAAGCCTAAACCAGCCCTAAACCAACCCTAAACCAACCCTAAACCAACCCTGCGCCTTTGAACAAGTGAACCCTTTGCGGACTTTGCTGCGTTTTGGAAACAAGCTTCTTCGAAAAGGTAAATCCTCTGCAGCTTTTCTGGGTCCGGACCACCGTGCCGAACCTAGGGAAAAAAGGCCGCGCCGAACCTAGGAAACAAATAACCCTTCCGCCTTTGTAACAGAGCCGCGGCGGACATTCGTTGCAGACCTCGTTACAGACCTTTGTAACAAGACCCGCTGGCTCCTTACACACCCCTCGCTACACACCTTTGTTACACGCCTCGCACGCGCATGCCCTATCCAGACTCTCGGGATTTCCCATGAGTGCCTGCAGAGCAGACTTTTGCAGAGCATTCTTTTGCTGAAGAGTGAACTTGCAGAGTAGAGAGGATTTGCTTGCTGCGCACGCCTCGTCACACGCCTCGTTACATAGCCGCTACAGACCACGTTACAGATCCAACCCCAGCCCGGGCCAGCGACCCCTTTTTTGACGTCGCTTGGCTTGCGTTGAGTAGTTGCAAATTTTCAACCTGGGCTGCGGAGGCGCGATTTGCGTACTACACCTGCGCTGAATAGTTGCGACTTTCGAGCTGGGGCTCCACATTGCGCTACTGACACTTGTCAAGCGCTGTTTTCGCGTTGTTTACTTCCGTAACAAGGGCTCCCGTCACAGACCTCCGTAGCAAGATTCGCGCCGCGTCGCGCGTTACATACCCTCAAAACATCCACAGCCACATGTGTGTGTGTGCCTTTCCATTCAATGATGCTGCGACTGTGGCTCGAGTGCCGGCACATGTCACAGAAGCACATCTCCGTGCTGGTAGGCTGTGTTTGTCTGTGTGTGTGTGAGGCATGGGAGTTTATGAGTGTGTGTGTTTGCCCAGCTGATATCACTCTAGATTGTGTTTCTGAGGCACGAATCCGCCAGCGTGGAGTGGTTCAGCAGCTGGTTAGCTGACGGCTTTGTGGACACCTTTGCCTCGTGTCATCCGGAAGCCAAAGAGCGTTCCACCTGCTGGCTCCGACAGGCTGGAGCTGAAACAAGACGAAGTCAAGCCGCGCCCTGAAAATGAAGTTTATAGCCAACAAAAGCGCCGCGAAAGTGACGTGTGTGTGTGTGTGTGTCAAAGACGTGCGAAAGATTGGCATATGCGTGTATGCCACAGATGCGGGTATGAGCTTGGGCCATGTTCTTCACAACTTGGGTCACAAGTCTTGTGGATCCGTTCAACTGCATAGCACATTTGAAGAACCGGAGGATAGGAGCCGCATGATGACTGATCAACTTTGTTTCCAGAAAAGCGGAGTCACCTGCACTGTATGCGTGTTGCGATGCCCAGCTCCTCGGGTCTCGGCGGTTTGAACGTCCAGGCAAATCTGCGACACTGCAATATGGGATCCCGCCTGGACTATATCCTTTGCGACAAGACCCTGCACGGAGCTCAGCTATGCATTGCATGCCATGATTCATAATGGCTCAGAGCACTCCAGCGGCGATGACATCCATAGTATTGTTGGTGTTTGACCATGTTTGACCACAGCATTCAACGCATTGGTGCCCACTGAGGCAGAAGCACTTGGTTTGCACGCCTACGTCCAAGCTTGCAGGCGCCAGCGAGGCATGCCCTGCACACACAGCAGAGGCCTGGCACCGCGTTGAGTGACACGAGGGCATTGCACGATAGGCAGAGAGGAAACGGAATGGTGACTGGTGACAGCAGACAGACGTTAGTCACAAGCCACCTACTCGCTACTCCCTGGATGACTTTGCGAGGATGAGTTTTGTTGAGGAGGTTGTTTAACTAGAACGTCAAATTCCAAGTTTCAAATGGTTCATAGTTAAGCTGGATTGGAGGGGCAACGGTGGATAGCTTGCTTTACGTGGTGTTGCCAAGATGCAATCAAGACCAAGCACATTGTACCGTGTTGGGGGCATGTCATAGCGAATGCGCTTGATGCAATCATACATAATGCGCTCAGAATCTTCATCCAATTGCAGCACCATGTTTCATTGCCGACAGACTTCGTGCAAACTGCAACGGTTTGCGCTTGCTGTCCGCTTGCCTGGGTGGCCTGAGGCGGCCTTGAATGCCGCCACCAACTTTGGGAGGTGGCATGGTGCGCATCAGGCGGGTTGGCGGGTTAGGGACTGCGTGTTTCGAGAGTGCAAAGACGTGTCCCTGAGGTGCAGAGAGGAAAGGAGGGCGGCGGCTTGAGCTTGCAGCAGGATGACATGAAGCTGAACGACTCGCAATTCCGGCTGCCGCATACTGGAATCATCTACACTCCACCCAAGTCGCTAGGCTTAAAGCAACGGTAAGGCAACGGTTTAGCAGGTGCTGTCAAATTCCACACTCCAGCTTGCAGGTTTGTATGCGTCGTGCTTGACTGGCGAGCTAAGGTATTCTGACCACATACCGGTTTCCGCTTGCTTTTCAGGCCACTTGCTTGAATATGGATGTTAGGTGTGGGCTGTTGGAGCCCATGCGCAGCTGATCGTTTTGAAGGCTTTGATCTCCAGCAACATTTGAGCCACATGCTCAAAACCCGGGTAGATGAAGGTTAGTAAGGGACGATCCCAACCAGAAGTAGCTGCGGCCGCCTTCTTAATCCTTTGCATGGTTCTGGATTCACCATTTGTGTACCGGGTTTTGATTGTGACTAGTTTGCACGTCAAGATTTGGAGCCGCGTTGCGCTACGCTGCTGTTCCGGCGAAAAGCAAGGGCTGCCGCGACCGCGGCAAGCACGGAAGTAGTTTAGCATCACAAGTGGCAATGTTGGTTCTTATGTTTCCGCAAGATCATACAATGCACTATGGAGGGGCTCGATAGCAATAAGATTAGACCGCCGCGCGTTCATTACGGCCTCTTGAGCTGCTTGGGTTTGGTTTTGATTTGGCTCGTGTCAAATGGTGTTGACCGTGCGCTTGCGCTTTGTCTGCAGGTTTGGCACTGTCTTCCTCGACAAAGAGTCCCATCAGCGAGGAGGCGAACAAACGCACGCGGCCTTGGACCTCGCAAGCCAGTCTGGGCTCTTTTTTTACCAAGCGGCAGAAGCTCAGCTGAGAAGAGCGAGTGCCACCCGCACCAGAGGAAGGCAGCGGCCTTGAGCGCTTATGTGCAATGCGCTTCAAACATGGGGGCGGGGGCAGTGTGATTGTCACTGCAAAGCGCAGTGTGCCCCGGGGATTTGGCATGCTTCGCAAAAGGTGGGCAAAGGGTGCGAGTGCAGAGTGCTATGCCAGTAGTTGCGCGTGTTTAGGTCTGCTGCGCGCCAGCAGCAGGCAAGTCAGATGTTTTGTGCCTCCGTGACGAAGAACCTTGCTGGCAGGGCAAGCAAGATCCTTGCACACCTGGACCCAAGGCTAGCTTATCAAAAGACAATGGAATATGTACCAACATGTGAGGCACCATCGAATCCAAGGCGCCGAAGAACCGGGCAGAAAGGATCAGCACTTCTTCTGCCATCCACAGTGCTGGTGCATGCCTTTGAATAAATTTGCAGGTTCCCTTGAGAACATACTAATGTGAAGCGGCTGGCGAGAGATTCAGGAGCATCCTAACTCATTCCCGTCAAATCATGAATGCACACCAACATTTGTCGTGGGTAACCTCTGTTCCTAGCATCGTCAAAGTAAAGCATTGCGAAGCCAGCCGTGTGCCATTCGTGTTTTACCAAACTAATTTGGTTGGAGCTGATTAGAGGTGCATGTCGTGCATATCAAAATGCTCTCTCGTGAAGACGTTTGTTACAATGTCAGTCCCAAGCAAGCCATCAAGGACGTACCATTTTCTTCGGCGCAACGGGGATTGTGCATCCACAAGCCGAACATAGGCGCCAACCGTCGGTCAACCACACCACCAGCGGGGCGATTCGATTCGCCACGCAGGTGCTCGGCCTGCTTCGCCGCGCCCGCAGTTGCTGCCGGTGCCAAGGGCAGCGTCGCCTGCACACCGGTCGTGGCTGGTGGAGGCATGGACTGACGGACCGGGCTGGCGGGCAAGCAGCGCTATCAATTTGCAGTAGTGCACATGGTATTGTCTTTCTTTGTGTGTTTTCCTGTGCTCCTAGCATGATTACCGATGTTGCTTGCAAACATTCACTTGGGCAGCGGGAAGCCATGAGTTTTTGACACTATACTATTACTTACGGCAAGCCAGGCTGGCTGCTGCGCGCAGTGCGGCAGGGTCTTTATGCAGGACAGCGTGAACTGCAGTAGATGTGGTGCGCGCCGTGATGGGTCTCCAGCCTCATGTCGGCAGGAAGTGCTTGTGACTGACACAAGATTGAGGCTTGATATATGTTCAGCGAGACCCAGCTGCCGGCCGGATTTGCGGATTGGCTCTGCCGAGGTGCGGGATGGCCGTGGGAGCCCGCGTGTTGGCCGGGGAAGCCCCTTGCGGGAGTCACTTGGCCAGTCGCGCGACCCCAAGACTTGCTGGTGCTCAGCGAGGAATGGGGAATGACCCATACACACAATCCCTTGTGGTTTCATTTAAGGGGGCCCTTCCCAACACCCTGGGTCAGTCCCTACTGAGCACCAGGAAGACGTGGCTCCATTCCAAACGCCGCAAGTTCCAAGCAGAGGCTCCCAGATCGCCCTTCTCCGCGGGCGCTGTCGCCACGGGCGTCGCCGCGCGCAAGCTCCCGGCTGGCGGCGCCGGATGGCTTCTTTGAGGCGCGACCAAAAATGGGCTGGCGGACCCATGCCACAGCTGATTGGTTGGGGGTTGCACAACAAGAACAATAACTCATCCGAAAGGGCGATCATTCTTAAATATTATGTGAAAATCAAGCACTTTTGCTTATGCCTGATGTAACAGAGGAAAATGCAGCAATACGCTGAGCGATACTACGATCACACTGCTTGCTCTCACCGGCAGGGACCTCTTTTGGCCTCCGTTGGCAGCGAGCAGCGAGTGCTGCGGAGTATATTGCAGGACGGTGGGCTGCTGGTGACACTACACGTAATGCATTTCTGTGTGTGATGTTCTGTTATGTTCGGACCCTCGTCAGGCCCATGGAAGAGTACCACTCAAGTCTGTGTTCATGCTACTTGTAAGTCATGGCCTCTCTCCCCGTGTCCTGCTTGCTGTTTTGCTTGAATCCGGAGTCCCCGTCCCAAATAGTACAAGTCAACCCAATATGTTCTTTCAAGATCTTAACGGGCCCAGAACAAAATCAGAAGAGGCAATTCTAAACCAATGGGTTACTAAACTTCTGATTTCTCCCGCCAACCTCTCCCAGCAGCCCAACTCTGGAACAGGGGGTGTTTATCCCCAGAGCGGTTCATTCCTTAGGGAGACCTTAGTTGCCAGCTGTGCCATTGTTGAATGTAAACTTAACTTATTGACAAGGTGAAATCCTCAAGCTGCACAGCCAACCTCCAGAAGCCCACTCGCCTGCAATATGCTTCTGTCAGCTGCATTCAGTGCTAGGCAATGGTGCGCCAAGCTGCGTGCGATGCGGAGGCTGAGGATGCCAAGGCGAGAAGGACAACCATTCACAGAGAGCGCAGTTCTTGCAGTGGTCCTCGTGGAGTTGCTCGATGCGTTTTCCAAAGCATGGCTTTCGTGCAAGGTTGATTGCAAGCTGCCCGTGTGCCTTCCACAGGGATTCGCAGACAGTTGGGCCAATGTGGCCGGGGCGAGCGGCGTGACTGGCCTTTCAAGAGAGATTTGGTGCAGGCCATGATTGGCCCGGGTGCTGGCGGCTGCGGGCTTCCTGGATTCGTCCAAATCTTGGATCCTCTTCAAAAGGCACGTGTCGCAAGTCTGGCATTGGCATGATTCCCTGATCCAGGTTCATTGCGCCTAGCCGATGTTTTATTGAGTTGAGTACGAATTCGACAAATCAATAAGTCAATAGCATGTCTTTGTGCATGCTGGGGTTTGAGTACAGCCTGCTTCGCTTTTGGCAGGGCTATGTTCTTGACACGGACTTGCTGGAACTGGGCAAGGACTGCATACTTGCGAGCAAGAGCCCAGAATCAAGTTAGTTCTCTCATTCGGCTTGAACATTTCGAAGTAGTTGCTGGGGAAGGCTGCATCATGGTGCCATGTGCGACGATAGGAGCACGATGCTGCAGTTTCCTTTGCCAGTCTTTGCTCGATGATTCATGAAGCAGACCTGCGAAGAGGAGGCGCCGTTTTTTTTTACCGCAGCACTTATCACCTATTCCCGATGCTTGCCGCGGCCTCAAGAAAATCCACCGGCTTTCAGCCAAACCAGGCCGGCCTCTTGGCCATCTCACGTTCCGCGACGTGGGGAAGCTGATGTTCCCCATTGACTCAAAGGAGAGAGCCGCGCATGGCAACAGGAAGCATGTCTTGGGGACTCCAGGCATGAAACGAGGTTCAATCCCTTTGCGGGCTAAGCTGCGAGGAGTACAAAGCTATGTGCGATGCCTGCTCAGACGATGATGCCAAGTCTGTGCTTTACGTGCTGCATTTCTCGGAGCCATGCCCTCGATGCTTCTTGCCGGCAATGGGCATTGCTGCGGACTGACGTGCTTGACCATATTCCTCAATCGGCAAAGATGTGAGTGAGCTGGTGGTGGGTCAGCTCGTCTTTACCCTTGGCAGGCAATCAAAAGAGTCACAGCCGAATGTGTGCTTCAGGTGGTTTTCGAATCCAGCGCGATTCTGACTCTTCCGGCTGCCCCAATGTGGTGTGCACGCACTGCCAAGCACCCTTCAGGCGGGATGGTTTGCCAGTGGGCAGACTGGGGACTCACATGTGCGCAGGGGAGTCCTTGCCTGCGTCGCTCGTTTTGAAAGTTGATATCTTGTCTCCCATGAGCAAGAACGCTGAATTCGACTAAGGTTTCACCTTTGCTTGCAACTTGCTGGCCCCTCTCTGCCTCCGCTTGGGTTGGATCATGCTCGGGTCAGCCCGCAAATTCCAGACGCCTTGTGCCACGCTGGCAGGTGCTATGTGGTGGCCAGGCAGGACGCCGTTGCAGCTGGTGTAGCAGGGCCGCGCGCGCATGCAGACCAGACTTTCCGAAAAGAGATCGAACACAACAAAGTCTTTATTTCCGCAAATGGGCACAACGTTGATATCTTCCTTTCCTTTGACGAGCGCAAACCGCCTCGTTGGGATGAGCGACGGGTCGAGTTTGAGCCTAGGGACTCCGGTCCTGCGCCTTCGGCGGCCGACCGCTACACGCTTTACCGGCTCGTGGCCGCAGCTGCGCGCACGGCGCGGCCAAGGGAGGGCTGAGGTGGCTGAATTTTATTCGGTAGCCACCTCAGAAGTGGTTGGTGGACATGAATCCCCATCAAAATGATGCCCAAAGGGTCCCCAGTAAAATTCACACCCAGGTGGACCCGAGGCATGGGCTCCTAAGCTGTACAACTGCGGCTGCATGCGGCTGCCATTCTGCCACCAGTGACTGGGGTCATGATTTTGACTGTTTCTGGGGGTTGTCAAAGTCAGAAAATGTGGCTATGTCCCTTGAAACCACCACTTGGGGGGGTGACTTTGATCATGGTAAATTAATGAGGCCAGAGTCATGCCCCGCTATTCCCACCTTGCCTATGTATGCTGCATGTCTATGGACATGTTCTTGACAGCAGTGTGAGTATACAATGCACAGAAGCATGTTTATGCACACATTTCTGCGGGCCCTGTCATGCACAGGCTGCAAGCAAATGTAATGAGCCACAAATGCTGGCAAAACCAAGCTTGTTGTACATGTGGGCGTGTCTTCCTTTCAAGGGTACCCTTCGTTGGGGGTTTTAAAGAAAACCAAGAGGAAAGCCGCCATTTTGGGGTCCCCTGAAAAAGCCACACATATGTCTTGCCCACGAAGGGAACATGAGCACAGCACAGAAGTCCTAGTTGGTGTATCGATCTCGGTCTTTGAACTTGAAGTGCTGGAGTGATCACCCGCAGCGACCATGTGTTGCAAGAACATGAAACTTGTTATTTACCCCTCTCTCTCTGTCTCTGCTTCCTCTCCTCAGGTACGTGACCCCCGAAAAAGAAAAAAACAATTATTCTGAAGAAGGGAAAAGCAAAGAGAAAGGCTTGACGGTCAGCCGTCCCATTCCGCAGATCATTCGCCGTAGGCGGAGAACCTGGAGCTGGACCGCAAGCGCCTGGCGGCGCAGCCGGGCTTCGACAACAGCTGCCTGCGGGAGGCCTTCAGCCACTCGGCGCGGAGCGGCGCGCGGCGCGGAACGGTGGGCACGGGAGTTGAGTTGGGCGTGTCTTCGTGTTTGAGGGCACCCCTGTTTTGGTGGTTTGCAAGGGAAACCAAAAGGAAACCCAGCACTATCATGTTTTTGTTTTGGGGGGGGATTTAAAAGAACTGAAGCACACACAGTTGACTTTGTTTTGGTTGGAACCAGCTCCGAACAAAGCAGCTCAAACCGTTTGAAAGGAAGGTCAAAGCTGAAAAGGAATGATTCGGACTCTAGGGCTCTTTTTCGGCATCAGGCAAGGTGTGCACACCCAGAACCATGTGAATCCTGGGGCCCCCGCGAAGCCATACGCCCATTGAGTGTTTGACTGTGTTTGGTACTGACGGCATTGGGCCAGAGCCGCTGCGAACAAAAATGGTTCTCACTTGATGTCTGTTCACCTGACAGATGCGTCACCAGAACGCCCATCAGTTTGTTCTGGCTGGGGCCAGCTATGATAAGCTTGAGCAGTGCAGGTGACCGCTTAGTTGAATCTACGCAGTGGTAGACAGATCGCGTTGAACTACCTGTTTTTCGAGCTCTGTCCAGTCGAGCTCCTCGCCACCTGTCTTGCCCAGCGATCAGAATGCGCACTTTGCTGCCTTGTGAGACTTGTTATTCCGACTCCTCAGATTACATCTCCTCCGGCCGCCCGTCCTTTGACACGCTCGACCTACGGCAGGCGTTGGCATTTGAGTGTACCAGCTGGTGCCTTTGTGATGTTTTTTTTTGTTGTGGAGGCATTTCATGTTTATTAAGATGCTATCCGGCTTTCAGGCATCCCAATGGTGCATTCTGAAATGCAGTGGTGAGGAGCAGCAGCATGCATGTGCCACAGTCAGGTCAAAGTAACTGGTTGGTTAGTGCCATATGCAGTGCTAGGCATTCAGAGACCAGCAGATTCCGGTTTCGGAGAAGGCGCGGTTGCGGCTGTTCTTGGCAGGAGCTTGCAATGCAAGAAGCCTGGCGTCAAGTTAGCGCGACGCGAATCCAAAGGTTATGAGGTTATGCAGTCAAAGGCCGGAGGCCATTTGACCAACAGATAAGTTGTGCAATTCAACTGAGCATATGTCTTGATGCGAGTTGGCCCTGATATGGCAGAAATCCGGCAGCGCTTCATTCAAGTGCCTGCCTGTCCGGACACAATCTCGAGTGGTATCCAATGTTGCTCTGCCGTGTTTTCACCGGCTGGTCCTCGGCCAGGAGACTGACCTCATGTGGCAGCGCTACGCGCCCAACTTTGGCTCCGGGGTCTCCCTGGAGCATTTCCAGCGACAACTGCGCCAGGTGCTCGGCCGGTTTGGTTCTGATTCGAGCGCTTGAAACCGGGTTCTTCCAGAGATGCCCTGGAGCTGCCTTTTTTGTATGGGTCAAAATTAAACCACAAAAAAAAAGCAGGTTGTAGTCCTTCTTTCCATTTAACAGGGTTCCATTTGTGGTACCTATTTTTGACCCACAGCCGCCTGAAATGCGCTCGCCCCCGTGCTTTTGACCGGACCCCCAGCGACTTTCGCTTCTCAGGATACGACCCCATGTGGACACCGGAGAGCTGCACAGCAACATCCAGGTGACCGGTCCAAGCGCAGTGCCTCCCCAAAAGCGCGGAGCTGCGGTCCGACTTGGAAGGATGGTCTTTCGGGGGGTGGGGGGGGGGGAGGGCTTTACAGTGCATCACGGGGTGTCAAACAGCTTGGGGCATCTCGGGGCATCTCAGGGCTATTCTTGAACTCCCAAACGAAGTCGACGAACACGACGAACGATGTAGGGGGAAGCTTGGCCGCTCGGGGCTTCAACACGTACAAGGAGGGGTGGAATAAGTTGGGCTCGCAGGTTGTTGGCAGCAGTGGTGCAGACGTTGCTTCGCCAAGCTGCGGCGGATGGAGCCGCCGAGGATGCCAAGGCGCTTGAGCTCCACCCATTGCTTGGTGATTTGCGCAACGCAAAAGGTGCACCAGTCAAGATGGCTGATATCTTCCCACCGTCTCTCAGACGAAGACGTCGCAAGTCAGCACCTGTGCGTCCAAACTTGAAGCAGGAAAGCGCTGCGGACCCAAGACTTGGCCAGCCCATGCCGTTTCCAGATGGCCAGGCACTGCGGCCCAAGGGCTGTCCCCTGACGGCGCTCTTTGAGAGCCTGGATCCCACGGGCAAGGCCGGAAGGCTGAAGCGCAGAGGCAACACAACGTTTGAGAATGAGGAGGTGTTTGATATTCGATATGGGGCAAACTATGAAAAAGTGACCCTATGACCTTTGGAGGTTTCTAGCGTCCTTCCGACCCAGAGTGCCTGTTTCCGAGTTCAGTCGTGTTTCCGGCAGTTTGCTTGCTCCTTACAAGGAAACAGCGCGCAAAGTCGGCCGACTGACGGCGAAAAACCAGTGGGCGAAAACGTGCCGCGTGTCTCCAGCTTTCCCCACCCCCTTCAAAATGGAATTGGGGGGGGTGACCCCTGGAATTCAACTTAGGGTTCCTTTTTCCTTTTTGAGGGGAAGACTGAATAAATGGAATTGTGCGACCCCCCACCCCCCCTCCCCCTTACGGTAGGGGGGATCTCGAGGGCTACTTGCTGGACACCGACTTCTGGCAGCTGCTGCAGGACTTTCGAGGCGCCACCCCCTTCGCTGCCCTGTGTGGGGGGCCCAGAAGTCGCTTCTGGGCTTTTCGCGGGCACAGGAGGGTCTGATATTTAGGAATGTGTTTTCAAAATCCGTGTTACCAAACCTCAAAGGCAGTTGGGTTGTGACCTGGCTAAGCTTCAGATGATGTGGATTGTGCATCCGTTGGCGAATTCCTGTCATTTCCATCCGTTTCCCTGTTGGGTGGGCATCAGTTCTGCGTCTCACAGGCACCATGATACAGGAAGTGCAGCTCCGACGCAGGCAGGGTGCTGGATTGAGTTTGGTGATTGGCAGGAATGTTTTGGAGGATTCCTCACAAAGTTTATTCTGTTTACTTGGGCGGTTGGCTACGGCGTGAGTCCGGATGGTTGCGCCAGCTTTCACTTCGCCAGGGCTGCACCTGCAGTGCTCCCTGGGCGCCTGTCGTTGAGGGAGTTCGGGGTCTTGATCTACCCGGTCGACTCCGAGGAGTATGAGGACCGGACACACCTCGGAGAATGTTAACATGGACCCAGCCCAGCCTGCCCACAGACCGTGTTTTTCCTTCCTACTCCATACCCTCCCACCACTTAACATAGAGCCTGACAGGGTCCTGGAAGACCATGTTCCTTTTAAAGGGACCCCCGAACGTCAGGTTCTCGGTTAATGGGAGGGGTGCATGTGGCCAGGCACTTCGCTCCTGCTCATCCGATGCGGAGGCCAAGTCGGAGCTCTACGTGCTGCAGCTCCCTGGCAAGATGTCACAAGTTTGCAGAATGCTCCTAGGGAACCTTCGAAAGCCTGGGCGCACGGACTAATCATGGGGAAACATGATTTGGGGAAACCGGGCTTTGAAGGGTTTTTCTAGGCCCCTCGGTTTAGTCTGGACCTGGAACCTGACTGGCAAAAAGGACTTCAATAGGAAAGTAAAAGGAAAATGCTTTTGTTATTTTCCAGGGCTGGAGACTATGAAAGGAATTAGTATGGGCAAAAGTATTGCCAATAGCTCCGGTAATTTAAAAACTTGTTTTGTTTTGGAATTGTGGGCTGGAAAGCGATGTTTAAGTGGGTGTTGGGAGGTGCCCCAAAAAGGTCTCTTGGCCAAACCTTGTGGGTGCCTTTTTGATGTATTGGGTGACAGCGGGCTGGGGAAACGGGGCATCTTTAATCAGAGGGGCGTTGATCATGTGCCGACATGGGTCATCTCCATTTGCGTGGCACGCGACTCAGCTTGAAGCCATCTAGAAGCTTTCTGAGCTGTTCAAAGCCATGGCGTGGACAATAACGGCGCGGATGCTTAGCGGCGAAGGAG
The DNA here is from genome assembly GCA_963377175.1 of Effrenium voratum. Lineage (NCBI taxonomy): Eukaryota > Dinophyceae > Suessiales > Symbiodiniaceae > Effrenium > Effrenium voratum. The sequence continues at coordinate 240,231 of CAUJNA010003645.1, read as the reverse complement.
TGACAGTTCCCTGTGATCCAGGGGAGCTGGTGGCGGATCTGCGGCAACGCCTTCAAGTGAGGGTCAAAGCACCACTCGCAGGTTTGATGATCGACGGTGTGCCACTTAGCGACTCGGCCACCCTCACCGCTGCAGGCTTGCGGGACGCTGCGGAAGTTGCGGTTGTGGCCGCCACAAAGATGCGAGTCAAGGCTCACAAGTACGGCTTTGGCTTTGCGGCAGTGAAGACAGATGGGACGCTGCAAGTGTGGGGGCACCCGAGCTTTTTCGAACTATCCAGTGAGCAGCAGGCAGCTTTCAAAGATGTTCTCGAAGTCTATTTGTCCGAGACCGCGGTTGCCGCCATCAAGGCGGATGGCAGCGTTGTGGCTGCAGGAGATTCGGAAGGTGGCGGCAGCTGCAGCTGCATCGAGGAAGACTTGGCAAATGTCGTCCACATCCAGCCATCTTCCAGCGCCTTCGCAGCTTTGAGAGCTGATGGCCGGGTGGTGTGCTGGGGGATCCCTGGCAGCGGAGGTGACGCTAGTGCAGTGAAAAGTCAGCTGGTCGGAGTGAAGCAGCTGTTCGCATCTCAGTACGCCTTTGCTGCCTTGACACACTCCGGCAAAGTTGTCACCTGGGGAGATGCAGAGTGCGGAGGAGACAGTGGCAGACTCGAGCGTGTGAAGCACATCGTTGCCTCTTCAGCTGCCTTTGCGGCAATCCGAGATGACGGCAGCGTGGTCACGTGGGGTCAGCCCGAGGCGGGCGGAGACAGCGCTGGTGTTCAGGAACAGCTACGGCAGGTGAAACAAGTCTTTGCAAGCAAGTTTGCTTTTGCTGCAGTCAGGGACGATGGCAGAGTCATTACTTGGGGTCCTGCGGAGCACGGAGGACGCAATAAAAAATGTTTATCCAAGAGGCCACTACTAGTGCTTGGCAGCATGACGCATCTGCAGCATGGAGCCAGTGCAGTATGCAAGAACCCCCCCCCAAAAAAAAAGGCTCAGGTGATATCTGAACAGCATGCGGTGCTTCTTTTAGTGCTCGCACCACCCCACAGAACCTCGTGGAACCCTCGTGGAACCCTCGTGGAACCTTACCTCAGGGCCGCCCCGGACCACCCCGGAGCCTATCTGGGCTGAGACCCCTAAGCTTTCAGCTGTTGGGGAAGAAACTAAGAAGAAAAAAAGGAAAACTATGAACCCATTCTAAGGTGCTTCCCCGAAGTGTGGCCTGTAAGTGGAAAAATTACACACACTGTTGCATGCAACAGTATGTTATCAGGAGGTGTGCTTTACACGTTGATGCAGGAGACAGCAGCCTCGTGCAAGAGAAGCTGACGGGCGTGCATCACATCGAAGCATCCAAGAGTGCGTTTGCGGCCATCACCACGAACGCGTGTGTAGATGCATCTAGCAAGAAGGTTGAAGTCTGCCTGAAGAGCAGTGTAGTTACATGGGGTGACCCCACCTTTGGCGGAGACAGCAGTGCTGTCCAAGAGAGGCTTGTGGATATACAGCAAATCAGGGCTACCAAGCACGCCTTTGCCGCACTGCGATCGGATGGGCAAGTAGTGGCTTGGGGCCCGCCGTTCGTTGGAGGAGATGCCAGCAGCGTGCAGGGGGAGCTCGTGAAGGTGAAAGAGCTCTACTCCAGTCAGTCGTCGTTTGCGGCTTTGCGAAGCGATGGCAGAGTGGTGACATGGGGACACCAAGATGACTGCTGTGACGACCCAGAACTGCAGGCACGGCTCACAGATGTGCGACAGGTTTGTGCCAGCAAATTGGCCTTAGTGGCTGTACGCGAGGATGATACCCTTGTGGCCTGGGGAAGCCCAGATCATGGGGGCAGTGGGCCATGATAGCCCTAGAAGCTGAAGGCGTTTCACTGTCTCACGAGCTACATTCCCCGCCGTGACCCTTCGCAAAGCTGAGAGGGTGCAAAAGAGCGGAGCAAAAGTCTAAATCTGCTTGTTGGGCTGGGTTGCCGGCGCGCGCCTCTGTCAGACTTGAGCCCATCTCGCTTGAAGCCCTGTCCCAGGCATTCGGAGCCTTGCCCGAGCTGCGGCTGTCGCGTCCAACGCGACACAGACGCCAGTGGGTGCCCTGAGGCCCGGGCTGAATCCGGTAAGATGAATGGAGACATGCGGGAGGTGTTCCAAAGCCCAGTCTAGAATGGGTGTGTCTTTCTCATGGTACCCTTTTTGGGGTGGTCTGGAAAAAACACCCAAATCGAAGCTTCGCTTCAAGTGAGCCTGTGAAGGAACCATGCGTTCAGAAGTTATTAAATGTGCCCGAAGGGGCTAGTCGAACGTCGACAAGCAAAGCCAAGAAGCTTGTCAGGAAGCACAGGAGTCTGGGGGGGGGTCAGGGATGAACGATCCGCTTTCGGCCAGGTGCCATGCCCCAGATGCCGCACGGTCTTCCGCTGCACTCGTCAGGCAACGAGTGAGGCGCCAAGAAGGTTCCAACGATTTTTCCGACCGCAAGCGCCTTTCGGGTTGGCAGCTGGTTTCCAGCCACCAGGTCACCCACGTCACCAGCTGTCATTCCAGCCCAAGCACAATGCAACACGGCCTTTTTGCCAATGCCTGAGGCGATGACTTTGCGGTTCGCCTCTCAGTGCAGGCATGAGCCTCAGGAAGTGCCAGAGGCCCGCGGGCAAGCCAGCGAACAGTTCCCTCTTGTCGGCTGGGCATGGGCGTTCAACATTGGGATAGACAGATAGACCGATACCTCTCAACTTCATCCACACGGCCCCGGCCCCAAAGGAGGCCCATTGCTCGAAATCCCAAGCGCCAGTGGCAGGCAAGACAGCAGCTGTACCGTATCATCTCGGCAGCTGCCCATGCGTCGGAGGCGCATGAGATGAATGCACGATCGAAGGGCTTTCAGTGCACCTGAGGAGCTGGAGAAAGACAGGCAGGACACCAAGATGAAAGAACATGTATTGAATTGGATCATCAGCCTATGTTGATACAAATTGTGATCTGGCAACTATGTATGTGCTGCATGTGAGTGTCGTTTGGTTTTTGTGAAGCAATCGGTGACTCTCGACTGCCACTCTCACCCTGCATTTTACCCACGCCTCATCCAGGCTACGTCTTGCTCAATTGCTGGGCCCGGCCCTTGAGAAGATTCGTGCCAGACGCGTCAACATGCGCTTCTCAGCCTGGCTCCTTTATCCTTGGGGGCCGTAAGCGGCTGAAGCTGAGGTCATGACATCACTGCGCTGAGTGATGTCTTCACCTTCCTGGCGCAGGGTCGTCAGCGCTTCACCCTGCCAGACCTCAGGCGGCAAGCTTTTCGGATTGAGAATCCCAAGAGCGCGGCAAGCAGGTCTTCATCCTCAACTGAGGGTTGTTCGCAAGGGGATGCCTTCTTGTCGACCCTTTTGTCAAAATCCGCTTGCTCCTTCATCTTGAAAAGCCCGCTCGGCGTAGGCGGGCTCTGGCACATCTGCAGAGCCGTGCCTCCCAGCGAGACCTGAATTTGATGTGGCGGCGCTACGCAGCCCAAGGCGCGGCCTTGCAGAAGCGAGCAAGCAAATCTGTTCATTCACAAATGTCCCTTCCCAGACACGCGATTCGTCTCCATTCAACCTGGTCGGACTTTTGTGACTCACCCAAGGATTGTTTAGGCTTTGGTTGGCTCAAGTGTGAACCTGGTCTTTGGGGAAGTGTGCAATCTGGCAAGCTCCGCCGTTCACAGGCGAGTCAAATGCTTGTCACCCCCTTGAGCTTTGATTCGATGCTCATGGTAGCGTTTCAGTGGGCATTGCTTTTGCAGTCACTGGCTCAGATCGCAGGACAAAGCCACATACAAGCAGGAGTGTTCCTTGAGGGGCCAAGCAGCCGTCAGTCTTTGCACATAGCACGACACTCGCCAATGACGGCCATCCATGCAGAGTTGGTGGTCCCAGAGATTCTGGTGACGCTGGAGACATCAACGCTCAAAGGCAAGATTGCATCAGATGCGCTTTGTGATGATCCTTCGTCGCTCGGAGGTCTACTGGAGGCCATCATTGCTCGCCTGGGTCAGTCCGAAGCAGGGCTCATTCAGAGGGAGTATGAGATCCGGGATTTGCGCGAGCGCGAGGCAGGCATTTCACAGCCCTTCCATCCTTCTCGGCAGCCACATTGTTTTCCTTGTTTGCTTTCAACCCACCCACCCACCCACCCACGGCATCTTGGCTCCGCGGCTCAGGGCCGCCTGGACCGGCGACTGGCGAAGCTGGAGGCGGACGTGGAGCAAAAGCTGGAGGACGACTTCGCCCCGGTGGCCGCGGTGGCCGCGGTGCCGTCCAGGTCGGCGCCGACCCCTCGCGCCAAGCGCGCCTTGCCAGACAAAAGGCTCAGAGAGAGTCACTGGATGCCACGCAGACACTCTTGGTTTGCTAAAATATGTTTTGCTTGTCGCTGCTTTTGGAGGGCGCCACTGAGTTGGCGTGATTCCTCATGGTAAAAGGATCAAGATTGAGGAGGTAAGCTTGGATAGGAGGCATCCGCTCCCCTGTTGGTCTTCTGAGTGGCTGCGACGGACTAAGTGAGGCATGGATGATTGGGAGCAACGTCTCCAATCCCTGGAGCAGGACGTTGGCATGTGCGAAACTTGCCAACACTTTGTTGTTTGCATGCATCACCGCATCATTCTGTGTACGCCCAGCTAAGGAGCGCAGGCAAGAGTCCAGCGAAGCAATTCTGGAGCAACTGCGCAACGCATCTTGACTTTGCACAGATGACAGGAGTGCTCGAGGTTCAGGTGCCACCAAGCATCCATGTGGGTTGGCTCTGTTTTGGCTCTGTTTTCACAGCTGGAATATTGACTTTCAAGGTTGCTACAACCTGAAATGATTGAAGATTTGTTAACCTACCGTTCGTAACTAGCCTCTTTTTGTGAGAAGATTCACTTGCCCCATCTGAGGATGCTGCAAAGCAGGATCACGCCATTCGTTCCGTAGACGAGCGACTCAGTGTGAGGGCCTGAGCAACTCTTGCTTCATGCGCGTCAGTTGCAGAACGTGCGTGGCAGCCGTGCAGTTGTACTGAAGCCTCAAATGCCAACGGCGGTGTATCCTTTGGCCAATTTAATATATAGCTGCATCCATCAATACGGATGTCAAATTATATAGGTGTGTCTCAAATGGAACTCCCTTTGTAAACAAAGAGATTCCCAAAGGACGTCAACCGCCAAAAAATCCTCGCCTTAGGATCTCAGCGACTGGGCGGAAGAGCGCTTCGAGGACATCCTGCGGCAGCTTGCGGAGCTCCAGGAGGCGCACAGCCGGGTGGGTGGGTGGGTGGGTGTCTTTCCTTCTTTGCTTTGCTTTGCTGGCTTTCCTGGCTTGCTTGCTTGTTTTTGTTCTGGCTTGCATGCATGTGTGCTTGCTTGTTTTTGTGCTTGCTTGCTTGCATGCTTGCTTGCTTGCTTGCTTGCTTGCTTGCTTGCTTGCTTGCTTGCTTGCTTGCTTGCTTGCTTGCTTGCTTGCTTGCTTGCTTGCTTGCTTGCTTGCTTGCTTGCTTGCTTGCTTGCTTGCTTGCTTGCTTGCTTGTTCGACTCTTTGCATCTTGTCATGGTTGCTTGCTTGCTTGGTGCGTGTGTGCCTGTATTTGTATGATGAGTTGTTTGTCTTGGTTGCTGCCTGCCTTGCGTGTGTGCCTTATTTGCTTTGCTTTGCTTGCTTGCTTGTTTTGTGCTTGCTTGCTCGATTGTTTGCATCTTGTCATGTTTGCTTGCGTGTTTGGTGCGTGCATGCCAGTATTTGTATGCTTAGTTGTTTGTCTTGGTTGTTGCTTGCCTTGCGCGTGCCTTGAATGCCTTGCCTGAATTGCTTGCTTGTTGGCATGTGCATGTGTGTGTGTGCCTTATTTTATTTGCTCTGCTTGCTTGCTTGATTGGTGGCTTGTTTTTGTGCTTGCTTGTTTGGTACGTGTGTGCCTGTGTTTGTATGCTTAGTTGTGTGTCTTGGTTGTTGCTTGCCTTGCGTGCCTTGCTTGCCTTGCTTGGCTTGCCCTGCCTTGATTGCTTGCTTGCTTGGCATGGGCGTGTTTGTGTTTGTGCCTTACTTTATTTGCCTTGCTTTCCTGCTTGATTGTTTGTTTGTTTGCTAGTTTTCTTGCTTGCTTGGCTTGTGTTATTGCTTGCTTGCGTGCCTGCGTGTTGGGTTGTTTGCTTTCTTGATTCTTCCTTTGTTTGGGTTGCTTAGCTGTGCCTGGCTGCACGTTTTCTCGCTTGTTTGCTTGTTCAGGTGTTTGTGTGGTTGCTCGCTCGTTTGCCTGCTTGACTGTTTGTTTTTGTGTTTGCTTGCGTGCCTTCTTGCTTGCTTATACAACCGAAACCGATTACTGGTTAATGAGCTTGTTACTTTGCGAGTTTGTGTTTTTCCCCCGCATCATTGTGAGTTTGTCGGGTGTTTTTTTTGTCTGTGTGTGTGTGTGCGGAGTGGCAGAATACCCTGCCACCAGAACTTTTTTCTTCAGCAGGGGGCCCGCGAGCAACTGGATGGCGCGGGCCAACGAAGACCCATCCAGTTTGCTGTGCAAACGTACCTGCAGAAGTGATTTAAGGTCCTTTTGGTCCCCTCCCTGAACCGCCGTTGCTTCCTTGTTTCCCTGTTCAAGTAATTAGAGTGAAGCTGAGTGCCTTGCGAGCCGAAACTTATCCCACTCGAGACTTATCAGTTGTACTCGAGACTCATCAGTTGTACTCGAGACTCATCAGTTGTACTCGAATGATAGCACCCTCCCTTGGGAGTTGAAGTGTGTGTTTGTTTGTTTCATGGGTTTGCTTGCTTGCTCGCTTGCTCGCTGGCTTGCTTGCTTGCTTGCTTGTGTGCTTGGTTCGTACATTGCTTGTAGTTGTGTTTGTTTGTCTGTTTGTGTGTGTTTGTTTGCCTGCTGAATCGTTTGCTTGCTTCCTCGCTTGCAAATTGTTTGCTCGCTTGCGTGCTTGTTTCGTTTTGGTTTGCTAGTTTCAGGTACCCTTAGTTCGTGGTTTGGATTGGTAGCTTGCAAACCACAAATCCAAATCACCAAGTAGAGGAAAGCTAAGCTTGATTACTTGTTTGCTAGTTCGTTCGCATGCTGATTTGCTTCATGGTTTGATTGTTTGATTGCGCACCTGGTCGCGTGTTTTCTTGCTTGTTTGCTTTCCTTCTTGCCTGCTTTGCTTGCACGCTTTCTTCCGTGTTTGCTGCTTTATGCTTTAGTTGTTTCCTTGTTTGCCTGCTTGCTTGTTTGTGTTTCGTTTGGTTTGCCTCGCTTTGCCTTGCTTTGGCTCCTTTGCCTTGCGTAGCCTTCCTTGCTTGCTTGCTTGCTGGCAGGCAGGCTGGCAGGCAGGCTGGCTGACTTGCTTGCTTGCTTGCCCATTTTACCCACCTTTGGTGATTCTCTTCAGAAGGTCCACATATCCAACTAAAGTCGCTCCAGCTTCAGGTGTGTTTACTGAGATATAGCCGCGGCAAAGCCAAGCAAAGAATGGCTGATGTTCTGGTTGATACTCTTAGTGGAATATAGTGGTTGTCATCGATGGCTGTTCACATGCCACCAAGCAAGGTGACCAAAGAGCACACTGATGAGATCGAGCAGCTGAGCCTTGGCTAGGTTGCCTTCGCCCGTCACTGGTTGCACAATTGTTCTGCAGTCAAAAGCAACTTTTGACATTTGCTGCCGTTTGCTGTGCAGGCTGCACAGGACTGGGGGGTTGGACACTGGGCTCGACTGAGGAAGCTCAAGCTACAGGGAGCTCTGAACGCCCTGAGCCTGCTGGACATGCGTAAGTTCCGTGAGGAGATGGGGGACCTCATGCGGAACTTGGAAACCAGGCCGAGTGCCCTTGGATCGGACGTGCTGATAGCTGCGGACTTGAATGGCTGAAACCATGTTGCCTCAATTTCATGGAGCATTCCTCACTGCAACATGCATGTGTCTTTTAGTGACCCAGAAATGGTGGCGTTCCCTCTTTCTTCCTTTGATTTCCCGTCAAACCCACACAAACAAGAGGCACCAAAAAGAGACACACCCATATGGCTGCGGCTCAAAAAAGGTACCCATTTTGGTGCCTTGCTAGGATGGAACCAAAGACTATCACCTGCTTAACCCTGGCTCTGTAATTTTGCGCGCATACAAAGAGGCACCGAAGATAGACGTCCCCGTATTGGCGTGGCTCAAAAATTAAGGGCTGTGATTACGCAGGTGTTGGTCTTTGTTTCCATCCGAGGGGCTCAAAAATGGGTTCCGTTTTTTTCAGCCACAGCCATATTTGTGAACCGATTGTTCCTGTTTTTTTCCGGGTTCCATATGTGTGAGCCATATTTGTGAGCCAAAAGCCTGACAAAAAATGGCCATATGTTTCCGGGCTCCTTAAAAGATACATTTTGCAACCATTGGAAACATGTTTTTTTCCACCAAAATAAAAGGAAACCACCATTTACAAGGCAATGTTCAGGTGTATGATGTAAGGATCCCTGTTTTTTCCGGGCGTCCCCCGGCTCTTTTTTGTCAGGCTGCTGGGCCGCTTAGAAGACCTGGCGGCAGACATGCGCCGGGACCTGGAGAGCAACCGCCAGGAGCTGGAGAGGGCGGTGGGCAGGTGCAGGTCACAGCGCTTCGCCGGGGAATGAGACATGGAACCATGAATGAACCATCCCTATCTATGAATGAACCATCCTTTTTGCGAACCATGGCGGTTTCTTTGGGAATCCTGGTTTCTCAATGGCTGTGGCTATTTTTGGATCTGGTTGGACAGGTGGGAGATCTGGATCTTTGGACCCGCAAAGGGTTGAAATTTGTCCTTACTTGTTGCAGGTTGGAGAACAGGTGGGATTTGGATCTAAGGTTAAACTGTAGGAATCGTTGGACTTTAACTTTTTGGGAGACGGATTTTCCACTGGACCCAGAAGCAGTTAAGCTTATTTTTGCAGAGGGGACAACAGCAACCAAGATTACTGTTTCTCAACATGAGACATCAAGGAGATGAAGGTTAGGGAGAATCCCAACCCTACATGGGCGCGACTCTTTTTTAGTTCTTCTTTTTGGTTCTGGGTTGACCATTTTAGCACCGGGGTTTGCTTATGACTCAAATGGGTATGGGTCAAAACTAAACCATGAGGGGACCGCAGGTTTCAGTCCTTGGTTCCATTTATTTGGGCAACCCGTATCCATGTTTGACCCATAGCCAAAAAGGGGGACCCAAAAACTGATGAGTTCCTTTTGGTGTCCCTTAAAAACCAACCAAAAAGGGGTCCCCCCAACATGAAGATACCTTTTTTCTTGTGGGGGGGCGGGGGGAGAATGGGGTCGCCCTTCAAGCGGAACCTAGCTGGGACAGGCTGCTGAGCCGAGAGGTGGGGTGGATGCTGGTTGCAAAGGCCGCTGACCTGAGGCTGAATGGCTTGGTTGATGGCGCGCTTGACAACCTGCGGCACAGCCTCGGGCAGCGTGTGCTGATGCTGAACCCAGAGCAGAGAGAGGCAGCGGGGACCACAAATTGCATCTCCTGCTTCAAGGATCGCTCGCAGTCGCCCATCCGTGGTGAGATCGGCACCTTGCACGAATGTCCGGATTCAAGGCTTTCCCGAGCCGTTTCAGTTTCAAGGGGCTTGACGTGAATTTCAGCAAGGCACGTTGGTCTGAGATTGTCAGATCTAAATTCAAGCCTGGGCTTGAGTTAGTTGGGTGAACACGGGCACAAACAGGACTTCGGTAGACTTGGCACGTTCGATTTGGGTGTCAGCATGCCATGATGGTCAGATTTGGGGTGAGCGCCGAGGACGGCTCTTGAGTTTTAAAGAGTGTAAGCTAGAGGGATGTACAAAAGACATGCCACGTTTCCATGTGGCCAGGTGAGCCGGCAGATTGTTTTGCTGGGCTAAGGCAGCGACGGCCATGTCTACTTGCACGCGGAGACCAAGCCGTTTGTGGCAACCATCCCCGAGGAGCGAAGTCCGGAAAGGCCAACTTCGGCCCAAAGGGTAGTTGGCCTCTTGGCAAAAGACACATGGGTGATGTCTTGACATGCATCAAAAAGGTGCAATCGGTCGTAATGCTTCCAAGATCATGATGATAGCTTTGCACATCGAAGTGCGGAAATTAGTCTTGCCTTGTATGCCTCAATCGAGGCATCAGCACGCCGGTCGCAGCAAGGGAGTCGCCGCCCTAAGAGTGCTGACTGCTCGTGAGGAGCCAATTGAGGCCTGAAGCCTGGTGTTCAAGGGCCAAACTCCTCAAGTGGTTGTTTAGCCTAAAGTTGAGGTAAACTGGATCAGTTCGGTGATAGGCCATGCAACTTCACTCCCGTGAGTATTTGCAAGACCCCCAAGAACCTGGCCCGCCCCTTGCTGCCAAGGCGTGCGAGACCTCTGCGGCCAGTATCTGCCCGAGGCAGGATTTTGGACGAGTTGGGGCTGCTGGCGCCTCTTGCATTTTGCCAGAAGGGCTAAAAACAGACAGAGCAGGCCGCAAGCCAGAGAGGTATGCAACTCAACTGCATCTTACGATTGACTGTGTCGCATTTGATGCATTTGGCTTGATCAGACATCGGGAGTTTGGCCTAAGGATGCTCTGCTGGATAGCTACTCGCGCATGCTAGCTCGAGCCAACGACAAGACTATTGGTAAGCTGGTGGGAATGTCGCAATGAGAGGGGAAATTGCGATGCAACCCCGCCTCAAAGATAATGTACATATGCCGGAACCCATTGACTTGCATAAAATTGCAGTCATGCTTTCTTGTGACTAGGTGGCGCAGGCGTTTGCTTTGCCCCTGGAAGGGGCTTGGAAGTAAACGAGTTTGCGCCATATCGCAGTTAGCATGCGGCCAACAAGGCCCGTGGGCCAAAAGAAGTGGACAAATTGCTACAGCCAATTTGTGGCCATCCAAGAGGGATCTGCTTTAGCAGACCTATTAGGAATACGGCATGACTGGTGCTGCAAAGGCGACATCCCTGACCTCCAATTCCTTGAGTTTGGGAATCAACTTGACAACGCCAACACTGAACTCTAGAACATGGAACATGATGTAGAAGTGTACTTCAATTTCTTTGCGGGTCCTTGCTTCAATGGTTGAATCAGGCGCTGCTACGGTGTCCTTCTCTGATTTCCTGCGCCAGCTAAAGCCGCTGACGAAGGCTAGCGGCCAGCTGACCAACGTTGAAGGAGGTTGTCCTACCGGCTGAAATTTGGGGTTTGCCTAGACGTGCAGTAGAAATCGGGGATTTCCTAAATTGTCACAAGTATAAATTGCTCCTCTAGACATTTCGCAGTACAGAAAGCTGCAGTTAGATTGTTGACCACATGTCCCAGCCATCGACGGTCTTGTCGTGCCCGGGCAGGCCGGGCCCTTCTGACTTGGCACGTGAAGTACGGGGATGCTACTCGACATTGAGAGCCGGGTGAAGGACTTCGATTCGATGCTGACGCGCTGAATCATGACGGAGTCAACCTGCCGATGGGTGACAATCGATGTGGGCAGCTTCACTTCGAGAAGTACTTGCTGAAAAGGCTTGTCCACGCAGCAAACTGCTTGCTTGCTGGCCTGCCAGTGAGCCCACTAGATGCGGGCATTTGTCTCACTCATGCCAGGGGATTGCAAGCCCGAAGGAGAAAAAATGCATGCGTGTAAGCTCGATCCAACAGAATCATACTGGGCTTTGCGAGCAAACGGAGACACGCCTTCAGTTTGATACTGGTCAAATTGAAATCACAGAAAGTCTTCCACGTGCAAGCGTCCTTCTGATCAGCTGCTTCTGGATTGGCGCATCATTTTTGTCGCAGCAAGGGCTGGGGTGTCACTGGGTCAAGCAGCAAGCGACCGAACGTTTCTCGCACGTTTGCCGCTCGCATAGTGGCTTGGTGTAGTTACCATTTGTTCACTAAAATAGCAAGTCTCGACGTGTTGCCTGCCGTGCCCACCCCCAACAATTCTGCATGTTTGCAAGACTTGGGCGCGGGGCTTCTTTCAAAAAAGTGCTGTGCCATGTTGTCATCCCAGCGCATTCACCTTGGCCACGCAGCTTCCTGAATCACGGTTTTATTTGGGAATGCCAGACCGCCCAGGCGAGCATGAGGGGCGCCTTTTCAAAGTTGTCACTCACAGGCGCCCCTTTTTGAACGGGAAGCAGGTCGGAGTCGGCATGAGAATTGTGACTGCCCAGAGTTCTTCTGAGTTTGTAAGTTGTCGCAATCGCTGAAGCTCCACGCCTCGCTTGAGCTCCACCGTGGCAAGACTCGAGTGCGGAACGCATCCGGGAGAGAGCTACGCATGAACTTGGGTCAGTCGTCGAGCCGGTGGGCTGAGAGACCCCTTTGCCTGTGGAGCAGCAAGGTGCGGTAGCTCTCAGCGTCCCCTGCGCAATCGTTGCCACACAACTTCAGCACGCGCACAAAACACGACCAGCTTCTCCACGGCACGGGTGCGACGGATCCTCCGTGCTCAAAGACCCGGCCCGCGCTTAGGGCATTCGCCAGTCCCATGGAGCGCTGACCGCTTGCAGGCCTTCTTGAAAAGACTTGCTGAGCAACCAAGCTCCAACCCAGGAGCAGTCCGGGGCTTCCAGCAGCCGCCTTCGCTGCTGCGCTGTGCTGCCCAGAGCTGACTTTCTCTTCTGACCAAACGCAAGCCCTTTGGTTTCGCCGTTCGCGCCTCCCTTTGCCCTTGTGTCGCCTCTCCTTCTGGGCGACAATCGGGCGGCCTGCGGTGTTTCCCCTTCCGGGGAAGCTGAGACCGTGTCATTTGCAACACACGTGTGCACGACCTCAATGCGGCGGTCGCTCGGTTCGATGACCGCCGCATCGAAGTTGCTGCGAACGGGCTACCTTTGCAGAATGGGGAGCTTGCGGTCGACATGACCATTGTTTGGCCAGCAACGCGGCGCTCTTGCGGGACCCCGCCGATCGCTTTGCAAGAGGCATAGTGCCTCAAGGAGTCCACTAACCCCGAACTGGTGGGTAACGCCCCTTGCCGCTTCTTGGCTCTCGGGGTAGGGGCCGAGCCGCAGAAATAAGGAGATAGCGGGCTTTCTCGCTTGCCCAGGGCAAGGCTCAATGTGCGTCGAACAAATGTGCTGCACTTTTGCCGTGGGCAGTGTTTATGGGAACCGTTGGCCAGGCTCGCTTTCAGCCTGCCTTTTTGGTGCCGAGGGCCTGGCTTGCCTGCCGCCCCAGCAGCTCAGCATCCCCCGACGTCCCCGGCTGGCGGAGATGATTGGGGTGGAGTGACTTTCATGTTAGTGACTGTTTGTCTGTCCTCTTTCGAAAATAAACATCGGTCAGGGGGGGAAACCATGGAACGTGGGGCGCTGTGGCGCCGACGAGCGGTGAAGGCAAGCGCGTCGACGGTCTCCCCTGTGATGGCGTTTGTGTTATAGTTCGCCCTCCTTTCTTTGCTTCACGCTAGTGTATGGGGCCGGGCGCACTGATTGAGCCTCCAACCCAAAAGCGAGTTATTTACTCGTGCTCAAACACGCTCTGTTTTTGCGGGACACCAGCCCAAAAGAAGAGGGGCAACCGAACCCAAGCAACACGCCACAGACAGAGAGACACAGACAGAGACAAAGACAGAGACAGAGACAGAGGCCCAGCCCAGCTCGACCCAGCGTTCATTTCCCCCAGCCTCAGCAGTGAGCTTGCCCGTGCCCATGACAAGGCAGGGTGTCAGTGTCCAGCCCCCTGGCTGCGCGATCCCGACTCTGGCCCACTGGCCGCTGTGCAAGCCTTGCGCCAGGGTGGGCTAGCAGCACCCGCGCGCCTGGGCTTCTTTGGCGGGTAGTTGCCTTCCATCGGAAGCTGTGACCCAGCTTCAGCCCAAGTTCTTGCGTTGTTGTTTTTTCGCGCATTCCAGCTCGTAGGCGCTTAAGGGACCCCGGGCACCAGAACACTTCCCCCCAAAAACGCCCTATGCGGCTCGCCGGGCCATCAAGGTCAAGGTTGCTAAGTCCAGGAGATGGGGCGCAGGTAATTTGGCGCAAAGGTGAGTGCGGCGCTGAGCACGATGGACGTAGGCCAACAAAAGGGCCGCTGCAAGGCTGCTGCAAGGCTGCAAGGCTGCAAGGCTGCAAGGCTGCAAGGCTGCAAGGCTGCAAGCGCGGCGCGCGCCTTAGCCTGATCAAGCAAGCGCAAAAAGCCCGCAGCCTCGGAAATCCAACAGCCGCCGGCTCCGATTCCAAGCGCGACCAAGCGGCAGCGGTCGTTGCCCAGAAGCTCAGAATATGTGGCTTCCTTGCGTCGCCGGGGCAACGAGCGGGCAGTTCCTTCGGACGTGAGCGGAGACACGATGGTGGTGTCAGCAAAATGCGCATCGTAACGCCCTCCACGTGCGGACGGCCCAAGGCATTGACGACTTTGCGGGGAGTGACGCAAAGGCTGTTTGGAGTACGCTGGGCAGCCAGCTTAGCAGCGGTAAGCTGGCGTTCCGATGCGGCGACGGCCCCAGCATTGAGTGAGCTCCTTGCAAACTCTGCATGCCCTCTGCCGGTAGCCAGCCAGCTTGCTTGAAGCCGGAGGCCCGGTTTTCTGCAAAAGGAGAGGCTGACCCCCGCCAAGACAGCCACTGCATTTCCTGTTGCCCCCCCCAAGCACATCCAGGAGCCACCGGTATATAAATGGCCTGGTGATATGTTGCGGAAAAAAAACGTAGGAGCAAAAAGCAACTCCTTGCTCTCCCTTCCCTTTTTTTCCGACACACGCCTGCTGGCGCCAACAGCTGGGTGTTCGTCCCCCTGCTCCAAGCTGCAGCGGTCAACTTGCGCAGGGCAGCGTCGCAGCATTGGAAACGCACGTTGCTTTGAGCAGGTTTGCCTCCGTGCGCCAGCACTTGTCGGCGTCGTCGCCCTCTCGACCCTCTTGGCGACCACTGTGCAGCGCGCGCCGGGTTTGGTGCATTCAGCAGTTGAGGCTGCCCATCGCAAACGGGGCCTCCTTGTGGAACGGGGCCCAGCTCGCAGTTGACACGACCATTGCGTCCCCGCCCGCCGCCGCTGGGAAGGCGCGTTCTCGGCGCGACCCAGCTCGGCGCCCTGCCCTTCGAGGTGCCTATCGCTGCGTGCCCAGTTTCCCCTCGCGAGGACGCTGCCCTCCGAATAAAAGCGGCGCGCATGTGAGGAAGCTGGCCTCCGGAAAATACCTAGTGCCCGGGGGTTCCCTTTTAGCATCCCTAGGCAGCCGTGTTTCACCGCATAGGCAGACGCAAAAAGAGAGAGGCGAAGGAGGCGCCGAGCCTGGCAGCGCACTTCCGGAACCTGCCCGCGTTGTTGCTCGCAGCCGCGTGGGCTCTGGCCTTACCAGTCTTGACACAGTCGATGTTCACGCCCTCCTCCGGCTCAAGGTCCATTCGTCTCAGGCTCCCCCAGCTTTCGTCTAAGCTCAAATCCGCCACCCTGCGCACTTTCGAGGTGTAGAGCGACAATGCCCGCACAAATGCTGCGCGCCTCCAAGCTTAGAGGCCCTCCGATGACACCCTAGGAGGCGCGCAGGCCGTCCGGGAACGCCCTAGGGCCCTGTGCGCACTCAAGGTTTGGAAGCACTCCAACAACCTAGCAGGCGCGCACTCTCGAAGCTCAGGGTCCGCGCGCAAGCCCTGTGCACTTGAGGTTTCGCGGCGGTTTTCCGACAACGCCCTAGGAGGCGGCCTTGCGCCCTCGCCCCGTGCCAGGTATTTGATCCTGCTCGTGACGGCCTTCCTCGCTTGGCTCTCGCGCTGCCATCGGCGCCCAGCGCCCTGCGCAGTTCGCTGTTTCTTTGTTTGGCGGCAGCCAATCGTTGTTTCCATGCCAGCGCTCCCATTGCGCTCACGCCTCGCCTGATTAATGAAGCGTTGAATGCCCTCCAGATGGCATTCGCGCACCTGGACGCACATGCCGGTGAGGTTTCCTAACATTGGGCGTGGGGACGCGCAGGCTTCGTGGCTTTGGCTGCTGTTTCGCTGCTCGCCGCGGTCCAACAATGCGCTTCGTTTGCTGCCACCCGACTCCACGCTTGTCTTTGCCCTCGCCCATGATGTCGCTATAGGGGATTGCGGGTCGGCGCTTCTCCAAGCCGCAGCTTTCGACCTGCCGGCACTCCAACGGCAAGCCTCCGAGTTACTGCAGCAGGCGTTGGCGGGCCCGGGTTCCTTGGCAGCTCCCGTGCCGCAGCGTTTGCCCCCACCAGCACCCGCCGTCCCAGCCCCCTGCTCTCGCAGATGAGTGTGACGCTGACCGGAGACCTCCCGTGGCTGGCAGCGGCAAGAAACGTTAGCCATTGAAAGCCGAGTATTTCAAGGCGGCCTCGGCCCTGCAGCCCTCGCCCTTTCAGTTCTCGCCCTGCTGAAGTCTCAGCGTCGACACTTCAACTCTTGTGTCCCCCTGAATACGGCCGGCCGCCCTCGCAGGCGTCGCGGGTGCACTTGTGGCGTGGCGTTCGTTGACACTCGCCGGCGGAAGGAACCCTGGGTCGACCTAAGCGAGCTCCTCGCCGACTCGGCTTGCCCGCCACCCCTCGTCACACGCCTGCGGTGACGATCGCTCCCCCCTCCGTTTGTGCCGGCCCACGCCACCGTGCCTGTCCTTTATGCCCGGGACCACCCTGCCCTAGAAAGGGTTGTAAGCACGACAAAGAACATGTTACAACGACAAAGAAGAGCGTTACACCGACAAGTTTCAGGGAAGACTATCCCGTCGTTTTTGCCCAGCAAATGGCCGAAGCCCTCCAAGAGGCATGCCGCCCCTTCCAGTTCGCCCCGTCGACCCGGGCAGGTGCTGAGAGCGTTGTTCACTTCCTTGCGGCCGCTTTGGAGCTCAACCCGGAAGCGACCATCGTCTCGGTCGACGGGATCGTGTTTTTGATACTATGAGTCGCCAGTCCATGTTGCAGGGGGCAAACGAGTGTCTCCCGTCGTTTGGCACGATTCGAGAGATGCCACACATAGTTCAGCAAGCCGAGGGAGGTGAGCCCTTGATGCCCGCCCTGCATGCGCTTGGCCAGCACCCGGCGCTACAGGCCACACACAACCAACTGCGAGCGCAAACCTTGGTTGCCGTTTTGGGCGATGTTTACGCTGTAGTCCGCCAGCCGGACCTTGGACATGTGCACGGAACCTTGGCCCACCTTGAAGCGCACTGCCACGTGCTCCTCAACGAGGGGAATGCACGAGTGTGCGCGGCAGGCCAAGTGCCTCGCGATCTTGGTCAGCCTTGGATGCCGGACTTGTCCTGCCGGGTTGGAGCTGGGCGTTTGCCCGATGCAGAACAAGGGCGTACTGTTCTTGGGGCCTTTTTTGGTTCTGACGCGTTTGTCCGGACTCAGCTCCTGGCGTCGCAAGCCAGCCATGACCAGTTCCTGCAGCGTTTGCGCGAGCTCGATGACTTGCAAGCATGTTGGTTGCTGTTTTTTTTTTTTTTTTTTTTGTCGCGCGCCTTTTTCCGCAGCGTCTCCGTCGCAATTAAGGGGGGCCCCGGGCACTAGGGTTCTGCAAGCTGTTTTTTCGGAGGCCAGCTTCCTCACCTGCACGCTGTTTTTACGGAGGGCAGCGTCCTCGCGTGCACACGACGGCTACCGGGCCGGCAGCCGCGACGCCCCAGGGGAAGATGGGCACGCCGCGAGAAGGTCACTCAAGTCCGGGCAAGGCCCATCAAGGTTGCTCAGGCCAGGGGAGGGCAAGGAAGTGAGGCTGTCAGCAAAGGCAAGCGAAGCTGCAGCGCACAACAAGCCGGACCATCGGTGGACATAAGCACATCGAAGGGCAGGGCGAAGGGCCTCCGGCGCGGCTCGGGCCCTGGCACGCGCGAGGAGGCGGAGAAAAGAGGCGGCCTCTGACCCCCAGCGGCCTCCGACCTCTACACCGATCACAACCAGGCGGCAGCGGGCGCTGGCAAGAAGCTCGGGGTAGGTTGCTTCCTTGCGGCGGGCCTCCAGAAGGGCGACGGGTCGGGCCGGGTCGCGCCGAGAACGGGCCTCCCCAGCGGCGGTGAGCGGGGACACAATGGTCGTGTCAACCGCGAGCTGGGCCCCATTCCACAAAGGGAGCCCGTTGGCGATGACCTCGATGCGACGGTCATCAAAGCGAGAGACCGCCACATTGAGGTCACGGACAAGGGTGTTCGTGGTCACTCGAGCCCCGGCCTCGCGGCACACGCGGGCTGCTGCACGCTCGAGCGGGCAGCCTCGACTCCGGAGTGCACCAGACCGGGAGCACGCTGCACGGTGGTCGCCAAGAGGGTCAAGAGGGCGACGACACCGACAGGTGCGGGCAGACAGGGGCAGGGGGAGGCGGAGGCGCCGCAGGAGGAGAGCACGCAAGGGTTCGGAGGGGAAGGTGAGCTCAGGGCAGGTCGGAACGGTGGTGAAAGGCCGACTGCTGAATGGGCCAGTCTGGGAAAACAGAAGGGCCTGCGAGGGCACATCCAACTGAGCCAGGAGCTCCGTCTGGAGATGCGCGGCGACTGCGGCCGCAGCTGGCGCCTGCCAGCCCCGCGCGCTGGGTTCGGGCAAGTGGTCGCCTGGCTCATTGGACTGGGGGGGGGCTTGGGCACCGAGGATCACGGCATCCCATGTGGGCAAGTCAAACCCGGCCGCAGCAAGCGCTGCCTGTGACTGAAGCACGCCTCGGAGGGTGGGGCCGACGGGCTCGCCGGCTCCAAGCCTGGCAACAACGTCGGCGGCGAAGCGCGGGAGCTGGCGGTGCAGCACGGGAAGAGTGTCGGCCCACGAGGCCCAATACGCGGCCGGAGCGAGGGCGACCGCAGACCGCAGGTTGAGGCCACCTTGCTGGAAAGGGAGCTGGCTGCGGAGAGCTCTCCCTGGCTGACCAGCCTGGCTGCACGCTCCGCGCGGCGGTTTTGCTCGGGAGGCGAAACCGGCGGTTCGGCGTCACCCTCAGTGGCTGGGATGCAACGGGCGGCACTCTGAAGGAGCAGCTCCCACCGGCCGGCTTGGAAGTCCAAAAGCCGCGAGCGCCACTCCGGTTTTGTGAGGCGGTGGGTGCCAGGGGGGCGGTGGAGCAACAAGCGGGGCAGGAGCAGCCACAGTGTCCAGGCCCGCACCTGAGCGGGGGCATCCCCGGGCCGCGCGACATCAATTGCCCGAAGAGCCAACGAGAGCGCTGCACGGAAAGGTCCTCGGAGGAATTTGGGCGGGCACTGGAAAAAGAGACAGCGCTGTTGAAGGAGCACCTGCAAATCCACCTGGTCCAAACGGGCAAGGGCAGAACGAATTGGGGGGCTGTCTAAGTCCGGCATGCGTGGCAAGCCCGCTGGAGGGGCTGTGTCCGAGTCAGCCTCGAAACGCGCACCTCCATCAGGGCGACCCGCGGAGTGAGCGGGGGAGCTGGGCGCGGGCGGGGCGCCGTCCGCCAGCGGCTGGGCGACGGGGACGGGGGTCGCGAGGCAAACGTCGGCGACGGGGACGGGAGTCCCGAAGCCAACGTCCTCCTCCGGGAAGCCAAGAGGAGGCAGGCGAACAGGCTGAGAGGCAGCAAGGGGTCTCGGCGCAGGTGGGGCGACTAGAGCAGGGGAGGAGTCACGCTCGGGTGCCGGAAGCGGCTGGTCCGGTACCGGCAGCGCAGCGGGCTGCAGCGGGACCACCGGTGGCGCGGGCTGAGCGCCCGAACGCAAACGATCAGCCAACACAGACAAGTCAGAAGCAACACGCTCGCTGAGGAAGACCTGCAGCAACGCTTCCTGAGCGGAGGCGGGGACATAGCTATGTGGTGTAAGGCATCGCTCCAAAACCCACCGAAAATGCACAAGCGTGTGGGTCGGCAAGGCAGTGCCCGCCTCACGGAGCGACGGCACCAGCAAGGCTTCGGCCGCAGGAACGCGTCGACCATCCAAGGCAGCAACATCCTGCAGGGCCTCAAGGACAGACAGGAACCGAGACAGAGGCACCGGCGGTGAACGACGGAGTTGAGACACAGCCGCCTGCCAACCGACGGCGAGAACGGGATGAGCCGACCATTCGCGTTCTGCATTTTGGAGCAAAAGGCCTCCGCCGGCAAGAAGGAGCGGCACGAAAAACCAACTGTTGACCGGAGGCACTTGGCCCTCTGCAGGGGGGGGCCGAGCAGCTGTCCAGGTGTGAGGACCTACCGCTGGCTGAAGCGCGGGCTCAACAAGATCCTGGGTCGCAGGCGCAACGGGAGCTGAGGCAACAAAAACATCAAGCTCGGGGGCCGCGGGGGCCATAGCAACGTCCGCGTCAACAGAAGCAACACCGGCAGAGGACAGGGGCTGGACAGGCACAGGGTCATGCAGCTGCAGGGCATGCCAATCAATTCCAAGCTGGCCACATAAGGCTTCAAGGTCGCTGTCAAAGGCCGGTCGCCAACCTTGCCTGCATAGGGCGCATTGCATGCGCTGCACGTGGGCACGGGAACGAGCAAGGCACAAGGCATGGTATGAATGCCCGCATACATGCCAGCGGCATGCCGTTGCCGGGCCGGCCCCTCCGGCACAACCGGGTCAAGGCAAGCAGGGCAAACATCTACATTTTGCGGCGGGCATGGCTGGAAGCCCGGGGTGACTTCCCCACTCGGGAAGGGAGGCGTAGCCACGGTGACCGCCTCGTGCGTGCCAACGCGTGGGGTCTCAGAACGCAATTCCGGCGAGGAGGGCACAAACTCGGGCCCTGATGCAGCAGGCGCGGACATGGCACGGTTGACCGCTGGTTTACACTGCCACGTCGGGTCCCCCAGGCTGTTGACCGTTGATCACGGGGCCGGTCCCCCCAAGGCGGCTGACCGTTGATCACGGGGCCGGTCCCCCCAGGCAGTTGACCGATGGTCACGGGGACGGTCCCCCCGGGCCTGTTTTTTTTTTTGTTCCTCCTTTTTTTTTCGACCCCCTCCTGGCCAGGGAGGAAGGCCGGGTGGGTTTGTTTATCCTGGGCTCACCACCCCAGCAGCGGTTTGTTTATACTGGGCCCGCCCCCCAGCGGTGCACGACGGCTTGTTTATCCTGGGACCGTCCCCCAGCAGTGCAATCCGTGGCGCCCGCCGCGCAGCCCAAAACAGAAACAACAACCAGGGGGGGGCAGCCCAAACACCCAAAAAGAACAACAAACAAGGAGACCCAAAAGGGAGGGGCAGGCAGCCAGCCAATCTGTTTTGTGCTTCCCCGCGCTGCTGTCACCTTCTGCGGTCCTTGCCACCTGTGGCTTCGCTCGCCTTTGCGGAAGCCCATGACGCGGCTGTCGCCGCCTGCCTTGCGGATTTGTTGGGGGCCGGCCCGCTCCCGGACCACGCGCTCCGCCTTGCCCAGCTCCCTTTCCAGCAAGGTGGCCTCAACCTGCGGTCTGCGGTCGCCCTCGCTCCGGCCGCGTATTGGGCCTCGTGGGCCGACACTCTTCCCGTGCTGCACCGCCAGCTCCCGCGCTTCTCTCCCAACTGCAACTACCTTCTCCGGGAGTTTTTTTTTGTTTTTTTTCGCGCGCCTTTTCTCCATCGCCTTGGTTCGTCCACCCGAAAACCCTGCTTAAGGGGAACCGCCGGGCACGGGAGGCGCGCAAGCCATTTGTACCCCGGGGAGCCGGCAGGCAGCCGGCTAGCGGTGAGGGGCGCCTCACCTGCATCAGCAGGAAGCTCACCCAGGGCGGGAGCGCACCGTCGGCATGGCTGAGTGCCCCCGCCCGCTGGGTGAAGGTGGCAGCAAAGGCCGACATGGCTGCGTGGGACAGGAGTGCGGACCAGCGGGCAACAAGCACAGCGACTCCCCCGTCGGTTACGGCCGAGTACGCCGGTGCCCATGACTCGGCTATTCTGTCGACTTTCGCGGACTTTCTTGGTGTCAACGGTTTTCCCGACCAGGCTCGAAGGATCGCCCAGTTCAGCGGTTCAAACTTCCGTCTCAGCGTATTGGGCATCTTGGGCAGGTTGTCTGCCTGTCCTCCGTCGGCGCTTGCCGCATACGGCGCAAGCTTTCCGCCATGACCTTGAGGTTCGGTTCCGCAAGCGCCCTGCCTTCGCGCTGCTGCCACAGCTCACGCCGAGCTCCGCCTTGCGCATTGGACTCCCCCGAGCTGGCGTGAGCTCTGTGCCGGCGCGCCGGCGCCGGCCCCGCAAGAGGACGGGCCCCCCACCTTTGTGCGCGGGCTGCGGGCACGACCGTGCCCTCCAGCCTGGACCCATCCAGCGCGGCTTTGCTCCGGTCACAGCAAGGCTCCTTCGAACCACAATGCCGATGCTTCTCCTCCGGCGTTTTTGGACCCCGTTGGCGACCACCGTGCAGCCTGCGGAGCCGCGGCTGTCCTTTGGAGAGAGCGGCGGCGCGTGTCTGCCGGGAGGCTGGTGCCAGAGTCACATGCAACGCGGCTTGCTGACATGAACCTCCACGTCGAACGAGTAGATGACAGACGGCTGGAGGTTGTTGTCAACGGCTTGCCTTTGTGGGGGTGTCAGCAGTTGACACCACCCTTGTGTCGCCATTGACCAGCCCGCCGCAAGGAGCGGACGTACCCCCGCTTGGTCGTGCTCAGTCGAGGCCGGCGGCCGTTGGAGTGACGAAGCCGCCACTTTTGTGCGCCCACTTGCGCGTGCCAAGGCGCGCGAGGCCGCCACCAGGCTCCGGACAAGCTTGTAATCCGTGTTTGTCGCGTGCTGGTCCGCGCTCTTGACGCACGCCGCGATGTCCGCCTTTGCCGTCTCCTTGGCGGGCATGCCGGTCGGGGCGCAGCATTGCAATCTTGATTGCAGTTTGCCGTTTTTTGCCGAGCTGCTAGCAGACAGCGGTGCCGGGCCCCCTTCTGCCAGCCGATGCCCGGCCCGCTGATGCCGGGGGCCGCCGGGGTACAAATGGCCAGCTTTCTTGCACGTGAGGAGCTGGGCTCTAGAAAGCAGCCGCCGAGACCCCTGCCCGGGGGCATCCCCTAACACTCCGGGGGGGGGGAGAACCAGGCGGTGGAAAAAGTGGAAAAAAACGCGGAGGCTCAACAAACACAACGCGCTCAATCCAACGAACTCAAACAGGCCCAAACTCCCCGCGGGCCTAAGGCCCAACAGGCCCAACGGGCTGAACCGGCCCAACGGGCCCAACGGGCTCAACGGGCTTAACGGGCCTAAATAAGCCCAACAGGCCCGACGGGCCCGACAGGCTCAACGGGCAGCGGGCCTACGACGTTAATTGCATTACCACACACACACACACTACACACACTACATACATAGCATAACACAACATAACAAAACGTAAAACATAACATAACATAACATACACACATTACAAACATACATAAAAAACATACATACATGCAAACATAAATTACATATATTACCTATTTTAAACACATACATACTAACATAGCATAGCTTAGCAGAAAAAAACATAACATAACATAACATAACATACATATTTACTATTTACATGAGAGTTTACCCCCGATTCCTTGTTCCAAAAACGGTCTTCCGCCTCGCCCTTCCGCGAACCTTCCGCGATGCAGGTAAAGCCACACTTTTTGGCACGTGTCTACACACATGTAAGTTCCTATAATGACAAAAAGTAAAGCAAGCCAAGACGAAGAGCCAGAGCAGGGGGCTCAGCGGTCCCAACGGACAACGAACCCCAGCGAGCGGGCCTAACAAGCTCAACAGGCCCAACGAACGGGCTCAACGGGCCCAACGGGCCCAACAACGAGCTCAACGGCCCCAGTGGGCCTAACAAGCTCAGCTCAACAGGCCCAACGGGCTCAACGGGCTCAACGGGCCCAACGGGCTCAACGGGCCCGGGCTCAACAGGGCTCAATGGGCCCCACGGGCCCAACGGGCTTAACGGGCCCGTTGTCCCAACGGCCCCCACACGGAGCGTGTTGGCTTAAGAGCAGTTTGCTGGTGTTAGACTCTTGGATTCCTAAGGGCCGATTGGTTGAGGTCAACACTTGCGTTTCGAGTAACAACTGTAGTTGAAGTTGAAAGGGTCTGTTTCTCGTAAAGTTGGTTTTGCAAGCATAATCTGAACTTGTTGGGCTTGTTGGGCGGTTAGGGCCCATGGTCTTGATTGGTGGAACTTTGCAGCTGCCCAGGATGTGGAAAACAATCAGCGTTGCAGCGCTTTTGCTAGCATGCTCACTCCGTCTCTCTTGTTCTCATCACAATCTCTGTCTCTTCTCAGATCTGGCCGGCTCAGTGTCCCCGTGGCCGGCTGAACGCGCAGCTTCCTTCTTTCTTGCTCTTTCCGGCCTTCGCTGCAATCCTGCCACGGCCGTGTAAGGCAAATTGCATAATAGCATAAGACGATTGTGATACTCAAGCAGCGCGCTTTGATCGTTGGAAACCGGGAGTGACATGATCACTCGAGGGTGCCCTGTTCTGTCTGGCACCTCGGCACCAGAATCATACTCTCCCACCCTCCACTTGCGAAGCCCAGCTTTCATGATTTGTTTCCAGTGAGCCAGTTTGAGGGAGCACCTGGTGTATTTCTTCTTTCCCCAGGACCAGACTCAATCGGGGTCTTCTTGCTCATGCTCTCCAGCTCTTTGGAGCCGTAGACAACAGCCTCGCCCCGGAGGAACGTTTTTTGCATGATGGCCTCAGCTGCTGCCAGCACACGCTGCGTGCGGTTTACCGCCCCTTTGGCCCCAACAAAAACTTGCCCGCCAAATGCAGCAGAACGAGGCTAGCAAGTGTTCATGAAAAGGCGCAGGATTTCATTTGCCCCCAAACCAAAACAAATTGCACTTCTACCCTTCGCAGCCCAAGATGCCCGGTCCGTGAACAGCACAGGCCCTAGCCCAGGGTCTTGAGCACTTGCCCCGCCAGGCCCGTAGCCGTTTGATAAAGGTGGAACTTCCGCATCTGACAGTGTCAGCACCTTCGGGGGCTCCGGCCCTGCAGCTGGGCCCACTCCTGCTTCGAGCACCTCTTCAGCTCACGCGTCCTCCAGAGCAAGCGGCTGCTGCTGCGTGCACTCAAACACTGCAAGCTGGCGCCGCTTTGCAAGAAGCTTGCAGGCGCTCCGCAGATGTGAGCAATGAGGCCAGGTGACCGCAGTCAGGTCTATCTGCTATGGCCGGAACGCTCTCTGATGTCCACAGTGCAATCTGGGCCTGGCGCAGCTGCACTTGATCGAAAGCTCGAAGCACATGTTGTGTCTGCACGA